>PVJS01016244.1:0-37756 GCA_004027185.1 Glis glis
AGAGAGAGATTGGGAGAGAAGAGCTGAGGCTGGCCGCGAACCCGGATCCTCCGGTCTCCACCTCCCAAAGTACTGGGATTACAAGCATGCACCACCACACCCGGCCTCTTTTTCTCTCTTTTTCTTACGTAGTTCTTTTTCTCTCTTTTTCTTATGTAGTTCCTTTTCTCATGTAGTTTTTTTTTTTTGGTGGTGCTGGGGATTGAACCCAGGGGCATTGAACCTCCGAGCTACACCCCCAGCCCTATTTTTTATTCTGTATTTTGAAACAGAGTCTCACTAGGTTGCGGAGGGCCTCACTAAGTAGCTGAGGCTGGCCCATGGAAACCCTTTGCATTGTGCATTTTTCAAATGTACATGGCAGGTGAGCCAATCACGTGAGAATGCCCGTGTGTCCCTCATCCTGCTTCCGCAGCCTCCGACTCGAGGCCATCATGGCGGAGCTGCACGTCCCCATCCTGGATTGCTTCGGAGCAAATCTCCAACCACGTTTTCTGGGAAAATCAATGGTGGAGGCTTGCGTTGCCCATGGGGTGGGAAGGCCCTCTTTCTGGGGCTCTAACACAGGCTGGCTTTAGCTTCCGCCTGTGGCATTAAGAATCCAGAAGTGCTGGTCCTGGGTTAAATGGTTTTCTCTGGGGCGGGGGATGTGGTAGGCAGAGTTCTTGCACCTGCAGTCTCTGGTCTTGCCGCTCCCACTCGTCTCTTCTCAGCTCTTCTCTGAGGCGGCTCACTTTTAAACAATGAAATACATTCTCTTTAGGTTATGAGAAGCTCTAAGTTGAATAGAGACACGGCTATAAAGCTGGCTTTCTTACCACAATACATGGTTTTATGAATTGGTTCTAAGAGGTAGTTAATTTTATTAGGACTTTGCAGCTTCCTGCTCTGTTTAATGAGGATTCTGTACAGTGCAAAGGATGTGACCACTCCCTACTTTAAGATGCAGATGAACCTGTCACTGCACTGAGCTCAACATTCCTGATTAATTTGCACTCAGGTGAAGGGAATAGTTCCCTACCTTGAAATGAAGAACCCAACAGCCAGGCAGCTGTGTGAGCAGGGACTGGCGAAGGACGTCATGCCTCTCATTACTTTACAGGGCTGGCACAGACATATTGCTAAAACATCTATCTATGGCCCATTCCTTCACCTCTCACTCCTTCCGTTGAGAGTCAGCCCTGTGCGGAGCTGGGGGGCCCAGCCCAGGGTGCAGACAGTCGGGGGACAGTGGGGTGATGGGAGCAGATGTGCCAGCCTGGGTTCTCAGAGCAACAGAGCCACCTGGAGAAACCTAAGTAGATTTGGCATACGACTGGCCTAAGTGGTCATGGAGCCAGAAGTTCACTGCCTGCCCTCTGCAAGCTGTAGCCCCAGGGTCTGGTGGTGTGATTCGGTGGGAGGGCTCAGGATCAGATGATATAAACGCAGTGGGAGGAGCCACAAGACACCCCTTGTGAGCTGTGAGCAGAAGCAAAGGGACCGGCGCCTCTTCCCTGTGCCTTTTGTTCTGTTCGGAGCCTCAGTGGCTTGGATGTACCTGCCCACATTAGGGAGGGTTTATTTGGCTTATGGTGCCAGGAGCTGGGAAGTCCATGCATCTGGGGCTGCATCTGGTGAGGGCCTTGTGCTGCGTCATAATGCGGCAGAAGGCACCACGTGGTGAGAGACCTGAGCAAAGGTGGAAGAGGGGCCACGCTGCCCCTTCCAAGCCCAGGACCGCCATGAAGGCGCAATCCATTGTTGAGGGCAGAGCCCTGGGGACCTAATCAGCTCTTGAATTCGGTTCTGCTGCTTAGTGCTGTCCACGGGTAGTTCTGCTTCACGGTGAGCCTTGGAGGGGACGTTCAGAGTGTAGCTGAGTGCACGTGTCCACTGCCGCGTCATCTGGAAACACCATCCTAGGCAGACATACCACCGTCATCTCCCCTGTGAGCCGGGCCGGCCCCACGTTCTTCCTGCATCCACCTCGTTGACTTTCTGCTATTCCTGGCACCACGATTCCTGGCCCACCATCTCCTCTTGGGAAACGCTCTCTGTACCCCCCTGGTCCCCTCAGAGGTTATCTTCTGCCAGAACTCTTGCTGGTTTCTGCCTTGGCAGATGGTTCTGTCCCATGTCGCGCTTCCTCTGTCGCCTCCGAGGACCCGGATCTCACGTGGCTGGTGTTTTAGTCAAGTCTCAGCTGCTCACTCTCCTCCTCCTGGAGGGAGATGTTTCTGACTCAAACTAAACTTGTTGTGGAGGGACATGTCCAGCCACGAGCACGGGCCAGGCGAAGGTGGGCTTGGAGAGGCAGTCCCTAACTCTTTGTCTCTTCCATCCAGGGCGGGGTACCTGGATGAAGAGCAAGTAGAAATGCTGCTGGAGCGGGCCCAGACTGAAGTCTTTTCTATAAAACAGAAGCTGGACAACGACTTAAGGCAGGAAAAGAAAAAACTCCACCAAAAATTAATAACTAGGAGCAGAAGAGAGTTACTTCAAAAGGTATATTAGGTGTCGTGCTATTTATTCTTGGTGTAACTTCCCCAAACACCCACTGAGTGACAGGCATTACCATCAGCATGCTAGGATGGGAAGGGCAACCTGGCGGCATCATGATGCTATCTGTGGTCGATTGGTAGTGACTTTTCAGAATGCTGCGTTAAGAAGGATTGTACAAGTCCTATCTGGCCTCAGCACAGCAGAGGGTCACAGTAGACTAGTAATGTCTGCATGGGCAAGGGAATAGGAGCATGTTCTCAGTGAATAAGGATGATGGCGGGTGCTGACATTTATTGCTCAGTATATTATAGAAGATAGGTTGTCTTAATTTTTACATTAACCCTATGAGGGAGATATTACCATTTGCTCTATTTTTTAAAAAATGAAGATACCAAGGTTCGAGAGCTTAGGTAATGTGATCGAGGTCAAATATCTAACACACGGCAGCCATGGGATTTGAGGCCAGGCGTGTCTGTCTTTGGGCCTAAGCCTCATCCTCTACGGGAACCTGCTCAACCGCCTGCCGGCCTCAAGAGAGAGGAGACCAGCATGTGAAACCCAGTGGCGCTGCTGCACAGGCACCCTGCACCCTCGTGCACGCTCTCATGGAGCAGAGGGGATGGGACTCTTTCTGCTGGGGACAGAGGAGCATCTGCTGCTTACAGGGGCCACCTGTACAAGGTTGCCTGCAGTGGGAGGCGTCTCAGTTGAAGTCGAGCGCTCAGGCAGGAGTGCTCCGTGTGTGGGGAGCACTGAGAACACAGAGGCTGGAGCGGGTGGAGGTGAGGAGGGCCCAGAGGAGAGCTGCCAGAAGCCACACTGAGTCAGCGAGACTGGGCGTGCCTGGTCCAGGGGTCACCCTTCACTCGGAGACCGTGGGGGACGCTGAAGGTCTTTTAGGAGAGAGAGATGTCAGCTTTGTGACTTGGGAAGCTCAGGTCAGCAGCCTGTTGGTTGCAGTGGAGGAGCCTGGGGATAGAGAGCCATCAAAGACTCTAGCGTCTGGCCAGGTGACAGCTGACGAGGGCCCTGGCCCAGCCGGTATCTTTCAACCTAGTGGGAAAGGCTAACTGTGTGGCACCCTTCAGGAGGGAAAACAGGATGCAGAAGAACTTGTAAGTTTGATGAGTAGAAACTGCTCTTTTTTTTGGCCAGGTGTGATGGCCCACACCTGTAATCCCAGTGCTTGAAAGGCTGAGACAAAGACGGCTGTGGTGGCACACACTTGAAATCCCAGTACTTGGGAGGCTGAGATAGGAGAATCACAGGTTTGAGGACAGCCTCAGCAAGTAGTGAGACTCTCATCAACCTAGTGAGACCCTGTTTCAAAATAAAAATAAAAAATAAGGCTGGGGGTGTAGCTCAGAGGTAGAATTCCCCTGGGTTAAATCCCCAATACCACAAAAAAAAAGAAAAGAAAAGCTGAGACAGGATGATCACAGGTTCATGGCCAGCCTCGGCAATTTAGCAAGATCCTGTTTCAACATAAAAAGGGCTTGGGGGTGTGGCTCAGAGGTGGAACTCCCCTGGTTCAATGCCCAGTACCACAAAAGAAAAAAGAAACTGCTTTTTATTATCGAGTTCTGGGCCAACAGAAAGCCATGGTTATGGCCTTGATCACTGAAGTATGCCCATCCTGAGAGTCACTCTCTTAATCTCTGAGCCACTGGTTGAAGGATCAAAACAACAGGGCCCATTCCTGGATGGTCCAGCCCCATTCAAGGTTAGTATCTGGGAGGAGGGGGGGACTCCAGATCTTACTAGAAATCTTGCAGGCTTCTGGAAATATTTCCTGCAGTTGCTTTGTATAAATATTGTGAGTGGTCCTGAATTAAGGCATCGCTCCATGAAATAAAAACTTATGTTGTGTCCCCAGTGCTGAGGACATGGCCCAAGACATGAAGTCAAATATTTGAACAGTAAATATTGGGAGAATGAATGGATGGACACTCTCTGGTCACCAGGACCCATGAACACAGGAAAATAATCTCATGTTCTTGTCAAATAGAACCTAGACTATCTATCTGTGGATCCACTATTATAAATTACACCGTGATGAACATCGGGGTGTTCCCACCACAGGACCTTGACATCTGCTATTCTTAGTCCTAGAAATAAATGTTTTTTTCCGCACTTTTTTATTTTTTTAGTACTAGAATTTGAACCCAGGGACATTCTACCTTTGAGTTACACCTCCAGCCCTTTTTCATTTTTTATTTTGAAACAGGATCTCACTAAGTTGCTGACAGTCTTGCTACTTTGCTGAGGTGGTCCTCAAACCTGCAATCCTCCTGTCTCAGCCTCCCAAGTACTGGGGTTACAGGTGTGCAGTACCACACCCATCTTCCCCACTTCTTAACCCGATTAAAACGAAATCTCCTCCTTCAGGTCCTGCTTAGATTCTTGCTTAAAATGTCTTTGCTGACCTCCTCATTGACTTTGTTTCAAAGGGTCTTTGTGTTGCTTTTCGCCCTTGCACAATGTACCCGGCGTGTAGTAGTAATAATCATGGTGAACTCTGCACTCTTCCAAGAGCCGTGTGTGTACTGGGCAACTCACAACTGCAGTGTGGAGTGCGCCCTATTACTTTCCTCATTTCACAGATGAGAAAATAGAGGTGTGAAGAGGCTGAGACGCTCGCTTTGGGTCACTCAGCTTGCTCTTGGAGGAGCCAGGATTGGAACCCCGTTAGTCGGCCTCCTGGGCGCGCGTGTGTGTGTGTGTGTGTGTGTTACTGAGGATTGAACCCAGGGCATTCTACTTCTGAGCTATACCCTCAACCCTATTTTATTCATTTATTTATTTTTGCAGTACTAGGGATGGAACCCAGGGGCATTCTACCTCTTAGTTACACCCCCAGCCCTATTTTTTATTCTTTATTTCGAAACAGGGTCTCACTAAGTTGTGGAGGGCCTCACTAAATAGCTGAGGCTGGTGTTGAACCCGTATCCTCTGGTCTCAGCCTCCCAAGCGTGCGCCACCACGCCCAGCTCTTATTTTATTTATTTTTTTGAAACAGGGACTCACTAGGTTGATGAGAGTCTCACTACTTGCTGAGACTGTCCTCAAACCTGTTATCCTCCTGTCTCAGCCTCCCAGTACTGGGATTACAGGCATGCACCACCACGCCCGGCATCTCCTGGGCTTTATCTACTCAATAAATGCATGTTTGATGAATGCCAAGCATGACGTTTTCACATATTTTGATTTTCTTAAGAACAACTTTCTGGATGTGAGATTGTGAGGAGAAAGCGATAAACCTGCTGTGCCCCTGTAATGAATCTCTCAGGTGTTTTCCCAAAGGGCTGTGCCCACTGGGCCCTGTCCTGGCTCCATTGTCCTTTCTCAAATTCCCGCCAGCACAAGGAGCAGCGGAGGGAGCAGCTGTCGGCTGGAGAAGCCTCCCAGGCCACCGAGGACCCTGGTCAGTACCTGCGCCAGTGGAAGAGCCTGGTGGCTGAGCACTGCGCCGCCCTGGAGGAGCTGCAGGAGGGCTTGGACCAGGCCGCCCTGGATGACCTCCGGGCCCTGACCCTCTCGCTGTCTGAGAGGGCCACCGAGGCGCTGCGGCGCCTGCAGAGCTCGGCCATGACGCAGGAGCTGCTCAAGCGCAGCGTGCCCTGGCTCTTCCTGCAGCAGATCCTGGAGGAGCACGGCCGGGAGATGGGGGCCCGGGCTGAGCAGCTGGAGGCTGAGGAGCGGGAGCGGGGCCAAGAGGGCATCCAGAGCGTGAGGCAGAGGCTGCAGGACGACGCTCCAGAGGCCTCCGTGGAGGAGCAGGCTGAGCTGAGGCGTTGGGAGCACCTGATCTTCATGTGAGTGACCCCATGTGTGCCTGGTGCCCTTCTCCACCCCACTGCAGAGGGAGGGAGGCCACCCTGCAGTGACCGGTCAGCCGAGGGCATGACCCCGACCCTGGACAGAGGAGATGGGAGGTGTTTATTCGTTGCACAAATCCATAGGCTGCACGAGGATTGTGCAGAGTGACTAGTGAGGCTGAGGGAGCAGCCTCGTGGTCACAGGACGTGGGTGGCCTTAGCTTGGGGGATGCTATTGATTTGTTTGCATAATTCAGTGGGCCGACAGGGATCCAAAACCCACTACTCAGGGACAAGCAGGAACTGTGCTCAGTCCCTCCATGGGAAGGGCGGCTTGGCGAGGGGACTCGCGGAGCGGGAAGAGGGCTGGCGCGAGGCTTTTCCCAGCCCTCCATGTCTCACTGATGCAATTCTTACCCCACGCTGTGGCATCTTTTATTGGGCCCTTTTATTCACCAGGTCATTGTTGGGGACATTTAATTTTATTATTAATACGTGTATTAGTTAGCATTTCCATCTCTGTGACCAAAATACCCAACAAGAAGAACTTGAAGGAGGAAAGGTTTCTTTGGCTCGCGGTTCCAGAGGTCAGTCCATAGTCAGCCAGCTCCAAGGCAGAAACCGTGGTAGGAGGGCGTGGTGGAGGAACGCCACTCAGCTCATGGCTGTGGGATGCAGAGAGAGCAAGAGAGGGTGCCGGAGACAGAGACAGTCCCCACGGCCATGCCCCTATGACCCTCCTCCTCCAGCCACACTGCACCTGTGAACCTTGCTGGACTGGAGGCATGCTTTCAACACAGGAGCTATTGGGGGACATTCCAAACTCAGACCATAACAATACAGGACACATAATGACTTCTACTCCCGGCAGCATGCCGAGACCACGGCTGACCAGCGCTGCCGCAGTAACTGGAAGCCAATGGGTGACTGCCCGTGGTGTTTTCTAAAGCCATGAGGACTGCTGGGAGACAGACTCCATGGCTGGGGCTGGGGCCAGTGTCTCATCTGCCTTTGCTTCCTGGAGATTTCTGCCAGTCCTTCCTGCAGGCTGAGATTTGGCCAGACTGGGGCAGGAGCCTTTCGTGTTGGATAGAGACCCATACAGCTTCTGGTGCTTGTGTGGGGCAGGTGTACATCATATTGGAAACTGGAGGAACCCCAAACATATTGTGGAATAAGATAAGGCCAGTGTAGACCAAAATCCAGGCTTTAAATCCTAGTACTACCACTTGCTGTGTGAGTGTACACAAGTGCCTTAACCTCTCTGGGCCTCATCTTTCTTGCCTGTAAACTGAATCATTCAGGGTGCTTTTCACGGTATGTGATGCTCTCTGGTGGTTAAATGTAAAGAACATGTTTATGTAAGCACCTGGCTGTACTCAGGGACTCTTGGATGGAGGACAGGTGGCAGCGCATCTTTCTGCAATGCCTGTGCTCCCTGGTGGAAGTTCCCTCCCGGGACCTTGCTGACCTTAAAGATTTCATGCCCCTTCCCTCACAGCTCTCTTCCCACCTTGCTGCCGGGACATAGGTGTTTGTGGAGACTGATATCTTATTTGCATGAAGTGACTTCCTGCTCTTCCCTTCTCTCTCTTTTGTGGCTCTGGCCTCATTTACGTCCTGATCTTCTTTAATTATTGCTTTCTTGATAAGGGGCACATGACGCTATCTTCTCCACACCCGTGAACATCAGCTCCTTAGAGGCCACTCCTCGTGCCCACGCATCGTCCTCAGGAGTGTTTATGCAGCTCAGTCTGTATTCAGCCCTGGTCTCTGCGTGTTCCAGTTGGCTCCGGACTCTTGGTAGCATTTGAATTAGATTTGACATTCCTATTACCCGATGATGGTTTCCTTCGACTTCATTTGGCTCCATCTTAGAGGGAGCACTGCTGAAGCCGCCCCTGACTTGGCCGCTCAACAGGAAAAAAGAAGAGACTCACTTGGCTCTCAGAAAGTGCTTGATGATTTTTCTGAGGGTTAAAGAGGGTCAACCCACACCGCACACGACGGGAGCTGCTTATATGCTTTCCTTACTTACAATCCTCCAGGGTCGCAGCCCTCAGTTCTGAGGTGTTATGTAAAAATGGCTTTGCACCAGAGTTTTGAAACACATTTTTAAAAGCTTCCCAGTCACAAGCAAGATGGAATTGCTGTAAACCTGGACAGCTAAAGTTGAAATTAATGAGGAGGAATAGCCGGGCATGGTGGCGCATCCCTGTTATCCTAGTACTTGGGAGCTGAGACAGGAGGATCACAGGTTCGAGGACAGCCTCAGCAAGTAGTGAGACTCTCATCAACCTAGAAAGATCCTGTTTCAAAAAAAAGAAATAAAATCGGGCTGGGGGTATAGCTTGGAGGTAGAATGCCTCTGGGTTCAATCCCCAGTAACACACACACACAAAAAGGAATATTTTTTGCTAGGGGAAGTGTGTCTTTGAAACTCCTTTTCTAAGCCCCTGCCTGGTTTTAAACTCTAGCTGAGCAAAGACCCTGCCTCCTGAACTTCCGTCCTCTCTTGGTGCCTGGGTAGCAGAGAACTAAGACAAGACCACACGGCCGACGTGTTAGTGGGTGGGCAAGAATAATGACGATGATGATGATGATGATGATGATGATGGGTGTCAGGGTTGCTTTTGTTTTAGGGTTCGTGTATTCAGCAAACAATGGGGTGGAGGCTTTCCAGAAGGCAAACTGCAAGGGAGAGGAGGTAGTTTCCAGAGATGCCTTAAAAATCAGGGGGCCCAGCCGGGCGTGGTGGCACATGCTTGTAATCCCAGTACTTGGGAGGCTGAGACAGGATCACAGGTTCGCGGCCAGCCTCAGCAACTTAGTGAGACCCTGTTTCAAAATAAAGAATAAAAAAAATCAGGCTTGGGGTGGAGCTCAGAGGTAGAATGTCCCTGGGTTCAATCCCCAGTACCACACAAAAAAAGTCAGAGGGCCCTTGGGGTGCAGAAACCAAGATGGGGGCATCATGTGATGTCAGCTTGGGGCCTTCGCTATTGTCATCTGAGGGCCTGTGTCATCGCTGAAACTCCTACTTTATTTCGGCAAGAGAACTTTCTGGTGAGCCACGGTCCCACGTTCCACGTTGAGATTTGGGTGTGTGAAACCCCACCCCAGCTTCCCACGGTAGGTATTCTGCAAATATTTCCAAATTTTAAAGCATCCACAAAGCATATTTTATGTAGCTGGTGTTGGCGGAACATTGCCAGATGCCCCAACAAATCCAGGTTAATCTACAGAGCATATTTGTTGAATAAATACGTGATCAGATACACGCTGTCCAACGTGGAGGCAAGAGAATCGTCTCCCCTCCCCCATTGGACTGTGCCCTCCTCCCTGGATTGTGCTCCCCCAAGTCAAGGGGAAATTCTGTCCAGATGTCCATCAGACTTCCCCTCCCATCTTGTTGGTCATAACTGGGACCCGCGAGGCTGGGGGAGTGGGCATGTGGCCCCTCTCCCCTTGGAGTGTCTGCATGCCTTGCCAGAAAGGAGGAGGAGGACCATCCCTCAGTTTCCACGGTGGAATTGAGGACTGGGTTGTTGCAAGAATCAGCGATGGCACAGGTCCATGCCTCTGATTCTGAGTGCTCTATTTCCAAGCACCACAAACAGGATGCTCCAAACCACAGAGCTGTATCCTTTCGCAGTTCTGGGGGACGGAAGTCCTAATCAGGGTGCTGGCAGGGTCGCGCTCCCCGAGGCGCTAGGTGAGTCTGTCCCTTGCCTTCCTCTGGGCTTCTGGTGGCTGTGCAGGTGGTCCTTGGCGTTTGGTGGCTTATAGTCTCTGCCTCTGCTGTCACGTGGCCTCTATCTGTGCACCTGACTCTCCTCCTCTTCTCATAAGGAGACACGTAATCTGATGAAGTGCCCACCCTACTCCAGTGTGATTTCTCCTTTACTTCTTAATTCATATCCAAAGACCCTATTTCCAAGTAAGGCCACATCCGCAGGTACTGGGGTTAGGATTTAAGCTACCTTCTTGGGGGACTTGATTCAATCTGTCACAGTGTCCCCCAGCATGTTTTCCAGCATGGAGGTGTTTGTTAAATGACAGTTGCTAGTTGTCCTTAAGACCCACTGCCAAGACCCCCGTCCCCTCCCCGGGCTGAGGCCAGCATCTCCTCTCCGAGCCTCTGGTCCCTCACAGCACGCTGCCGCCTGGGCTTAGTGGACAGTGTTTCATTTGTTTTCTTGTCTGTTTCTAAAGTGGGGCCAGGTTATTGTCAAGGTCATGGTCACTGGAAGGCCTATTGTCTCAAAGACACCTTATGGCACATCTCATTCAGCTCTAAATCTCAGCTGCAGTGTGATGTTGTGTCCAACATGGCATACATTAGGTGCTCAAGCAATGCTTTTGGAATGAACATAGATAAGGAGCTGACACTTTTTTCTGCAGACAGGGTTTAGCTCCTGAACTTTGAACGGCCAGCTTCCCTGCCCCCCACCCCCGTGTGCTCTCTGGATAGATCACACTGCTGTCCCCTCACAGGAAGCTCTGCTGTTCCGCCTTCTCCCTGTCCGAAGAGGAGCTGCTCAGGATGAGGCAGGAGGTCCATGGCTGCTTCGCCCAGATGGACAGGAGCTTGGGCCTCCCCAAAATCCGGGCCCGGGTCCTGCTGCAGCAATTTCACACCGCCTGGCGGGAGGCAGAGTTCCTGAAGTTGGACCAGGCCCTGGCTGCCCCTGAGCTGCAGGTAGGAGGGACGTGTTGTGCTGACCCCATGGGGTCCTGCGTCTCCACCTACCTCCCATCTCCCCTCCCCCACCCTCTCCTTTCCAGCCATAATGATGTCTGACTATTCCTGGGATCCCCAAACTTACCCTGACCTTGAGGTCTGTAGTTGATACCACTGGCGTCATGCCTAGATCTCCGGCTTGCAGCCATATTCTTCTACACTTTTGTCCTGAGCATTGCGCTGCACAGATGGGAGCCACCTGACCTGAGACGTGACCCTCCCTGTGTCCCTCCGTCAGCCACAGCTAATGATTCAGGATACAAAGGCCCTCTGAAGTGGCCGAGAGGAGGGATGCTCACTTCAGCTCAGATGGGTCAGGAAAAGGAGTCTCTTGCCCTGGGATGATGATTGACAGCTGCCTAGTGGTAGTAGTAGTACTGGAGATTGACCCCAGGGGCATTCTACCTCTGAGCTACACCCCAGCCCTTTGAAACAGGGTCTCTAGGTTGCTGAGAGCCTAGCTAAGTTGTTGAGGCTGTTCTTGAACCTGTGATCCTCCTGTCTCAGCCTCCCCTGTATTAGGATTATAGGCCTGCGCCACCACTCCTGCCCGGCAGCAACAACCGCCTTTTAGTGAGTACCTATTATGTGCCTCAGGGGCAGGTGACTCCATGTAGTTTATCCTCCAGAGGCCCCGGGACCAGTCCAGGCTAGACTTGCCCTGAGCCCGAGGCCTTGCTTGGCCCTTCCCGCTTCCTGTCCTGTCCCCTTGTCCCACTGCGGGTTGCTCCTAAGAACCTCTGTCAGGAAGCCATGTGCACCCTGACCCGGGTCTCAGGCTCTGCTTCGAGGGAAACTGCCTCAAGACAAGGCCTTTGAACTTGCTGTTGCCTCCCCCCACAGCGTGCTTTGTCTTTGTCGGCTCTTCCTGCCTCCGCTCAAAGACACCTCCACAGAGAAGCCTTACATCTAAAGCAACTCGTCTAAGATAACCCTGCACAGCTGGGTGTGGTGCTGCACACCTGTAATCCCAGTACTTGGAAGGCCGAGACAGGAGGATCACAGGCTCCAGGCCAGCCTCAGCAACGTGGCAAGGCCCTCAGCAACTTAGTGAGGCTCTGATTCAAACTGAAATAGTGCTGGAGTATAGCTCAGAGGTAGAATGCCCCTGGGCTCAATCCCCAGTACCACAAAAGAGATAAACAATTAAATAAAAGTAACTTTCCACGCCTGTAGTCTCAGTTCTTGGGAGGCTGAGACAGGAGGATTGCAGGCTCGAAGCCAGCCTCAGCAACTTGGTGAGGCTCTTAGCAACTTAGTGAGGCTCTGTTTCAAAATAATATGGGGCTAGTGGTATAGCTCAGAGGCAAAATGCCCCTGGGTTCGATCCCCAGTACCAATAAATAATAAATAAATAATAAATGAAACTCTCCACACCTGTAATCCCAGTACTTGGGAGGCTGAGACAAGGGGATTGCAGATTCGAGGCCAGCCTCAACAACTTAGACCCTCAGCAACTTAGCAAAACCTTGCTTCAAAATAAAAAATAAAGAAGGGCTGGGAGCGGGGTGGAGCTCGGAGGTAGGATGCCCCTGGGTTCAATCCCTAGTACCAAAAAAATAAAATACTAAAAAAAAAAATAGTGTAGCCCTCTGCCCATGCATTCTTTGCTACCTTACCCTGCACCTGGCCTGTTCAGGACAAATCGCCTCTCTCCTCCCCGCTCTGGCCTGAGGCCGAGCTCAGCAGCTCTGTGAGCTCCAAACGTGTCCCTTGGCTTGGGCCATCGATGTGGGAGCTGCCGGGCCTGCGGCAACCCCCTGCCCACCCACGCCATGTCTGACCTCTCTCCCAACAGTGCAAGGCGAGGAAGCCGCGGTCCAAGAGTAAAAGCAAGACAGACCTTCTGAGGAAGCGCCTCGAAGACAAGCTTCACCTCTTCCAGGAGCCGGCCCCCGAAGACCTGGTTGAAAAGGTGGGTGCTTCTGCTTCCTGGGGTGCTTCTCTGCCCCTGGCTGACTGGCAGGCGACGGTGTGCAGGTGTGCAGGGCCCCCGAGGGCTGGTGCTGTCCTCTGCACTGAGCGCCTCGCTCTGGAATGTCCAGCCCAGTCCTCCAGATGGGGCCCACTGCAGCCCTCCCCAGGCCTCCCCTCCCCGGGCTTCCCCTCCCCGGGCCGGGCCTCCTTCCCTGGCCTCTGGCTGGGACCCTCTTCCTGCACCTCTGCCTGGAGATCTCATCAGTTGCCTTGGGCTCTGGTTCAACCTCAGGGACTGCCTCCCTTGGCCTTGGTGGCGGCCATGTTTGTGCCACCTCTGCCCTGGGACCCTGGTATCTCTCACCTCATGTCCGTCTCCTTTTTTATCTTGTGTGCCCTCCTCTGTGCTCTTCCCCCTTGCTGGAGACACCGCCGCTCCTCTCTTTACCTGCACAAGTAGCTTTTGTTCTTCGCTGTCCTTAGGTGTCTCCTCTGCTCAGGAGTCCCCTCCTCCCGGGAGCCTTCCCGGTCACCCTAGTCCTCCCCACTTATCCCACTCCCCCTTCTTCCCACAGTGTGTTCTTGTCACACTGTTCATTTGTCCCATGGGTTTTGAGGCGACAGCCCTGTCCCCACACCATGTGAATGAGCGCCAGGTCACAGCCAGGACGGGGCAGTCCTGACCCTGTGCTCATGGGTCTGGAATGCTAGTAGGGGAAGATAAATGAGAAACACTTAAAATCAGAAACTCTGATAAGGAGACGTGACGGCAGCAGGTGGGGAGGCTGGCAGTGGGGTGCATGTTGGTGGGGCAGGAGGAGAGGGCTCTGGGAGCAGGGCCGTGCAGGGGTGGACACCAAGTGATGGCGGCCTGGTGCGTGTGTCTCCACGGTGCTGTGCCAAGGGCAGGTCCTGCAGGGGACTGCGTTCAGCAGGTGGGTGCATCAAGTCACGCTTTAGAGCTGCTGTATTTGTTCCTACCTTCTGTTCATGCCCCTTGCCTAGTTTAATTTAAATTTTATTTTTAATGTAAACATATTCCTTAAAACACAAATGCATGATGTGGCAGAGTCCTAGAGTCTCCTCTGGGCAAAGTCCATGGCTCCTCTCAGGGGGTCTAGGTGGTTGACGTCTTAAAGGAGCCATCCACGGCCATCTGGCCAACGGGCGGTGACCCTCACAAGGCAAAGCCACGTCTGGATGGGAAGCCTAGGTCTTTCCAGTTCATGTGTCCAGGTCTACTAGATACACACACACATATACACATACACACACATGCACACACACATACACACACACCCTGCAGGCACGTTGAACCTAGGAAAGTCCCATGAAAGTTACTTGGAAAAAATAGAAAAGGAGAGAGACATAAGACACAGTGACTGAGAACAGGACCGAGTTAAAGACCAGCCGGCTGGGCAGGGGAGAGGGCAGCCATTCCACAGGGTGCACAGAGGCCTCCGTGCATGGGATTCCCTGAGCTGGTCCCAGCCTGCCCTGTCCTGAGTTCGCCTCTGCAGTGTACAGGTAAGGATGGCCTTTGTCCTACACACGGCTTCCTCATGCAAGCCAGACCCTGTAGCGGATGGTGTTGGTGTTGATTGATTGATTAGAAGTCTCTGGCATGAATGACCACCGAGTCAAAATGGTTTTTGGAGAAACAAGACAGCTGAGGGGACTGGAGAGGAGAGAGGTTGATATCTCTCCTACCTTCCTTCCACCAGTGTCTTACTTTTATTGAGGGTTATAACCAAAACATTGTAAGAAATTATTAATCACAGGAAATAGCAAAGCAGTCATGGGATGAGTCAGGAAAAAACATCAAGGTAGTCAGGATGAATCAGGGAAGGAAAGTGTAAAATTCTGGGAAATAAGGAAGTTTCCAGGGTCTTATCATCAGGGTGCCTGCTTATCGGTCTCCGAGGACACGGGCACCGCGCCGGCATGGAGGAGGAAGTGGCCGGTTGTTGCTCCCCAAGGCGATTCCAAGGGGGTTTGAAATTCATTTTTGTCTTGTGCACTGGTTTAGAAACGTATCCCCTTTGCAAGATGTGATGGCATTTTAATAAGAATAGCGCCTATTTCTGGTTTGCTTTTGTGTGCCTATGGTGTTCCAGACTCCTGACTTCTACTACCTAATACAATGTAAATGCCGTATAAACAGTATTATACTGTTTGGTTTAGGAAATAATGACCAAAAAAAAAAAAACCCTGGTTTATTTGCGGTACTGGGTTTGACCACCCAGTACCGCAAATAAACCAAGCAAAAAAAAAAAAACAAAAAAACAAAACCTGTACGTGTTCAGTACAGACACAATTTTGTTTTTCGAATACTTTTGAACTGTGGTTGGTTGAATTCACAGATGGAGATGGGCGTGGTGGCGCACACCTGGAATCCCAGTACTTGGGAGGCAGAGGGTCACAGGTTCCAGACCAGTACGTGATAACTTAGTGAGACCGTGTTTCAAAATAACAAATAAAAAAGGCTGGAGGTGTAGCTCAGAGGTAGAGTACCCCTAGGTTCAATCCTCAGTACCACAAATAAACCAAGCAAACAAACAGAATAAAACGTGTATGCGTTCAGTAGACAGTTTTATTTTTCAAATATTTTTGGGCTGGGGCTGGTTGCATCCACAGATGGAGAGCCTGCAGGACAGAGGGTGCTGGCTGCAGAACTATATTTTTGCTGATGAGGTTATGGAGAGTTGAGTGCTTTACATCTAATTGGCTCCTTTAACCCTCGCCCAGCCTGTAAGAGGAGTCCGGCTGTTGTCACTGAGCTAGAGACGAGGAATTGAGGCACAGAGAGCTAGCCCCAGGGTCATGGCTGGTCTTCAGATCCACCCTCTTGCCACCAGTCTAGGCTGTCTTATTATGTCCATAACCCTCCCAACCTCCCAGGAAGCGAGGACAGCCGGTATCCCCACTTTACAACAGTGGAAACTGAGTCTCAGACAGGTGTGTGAACCCACTCAGGTTCTCCCAGCCGGGCAGGGCACATCCGGTCTTGGTCCAGCAACTCTTTGTCCTGTGTCACCACCATGC
Source organism: Glis glis (assembly GCA_004027185.1). Classification (NCBI taxonomy): domain Eukaryota; kingdom Metazoa; phylum Chordata; class Mammalia; order Rodentia; family Gliridae; genus Glis; species Glis glis. The sequence goes on from PVJS01016244.1 coordinate 16,009, forward strand.
CGCCCTCTGATGACATGCCCTGGTCGGGGTTGTCCAGGAGTGTTCCCACTGAATGTGGCTGTTTCCCACAGCCGTACAGCATGGAACTAGCCTGCCGGGGCTCCCGCGTCTGTAGGTGCGAGAGCGACGGTGAGAACCTGCTAGTCCCGGGGGTTGGTGAGGAGCACACAGGTGCTTTTGAGCTGGTCTTTCCTAGTAATGGAGCTGCTCCCATTGCTGCCCAATCCGGGCCTCGTGGAGAAAGGCAGAGGAGAGGCCTCGTCAGCCTCCGCCTTCTAACGCCAGGCCAGCCTTGCAATGAGCCTTCCACCCTGGAAAGTCCTCGTAGCACGGGCACTCTTGAGTCGGCAGCGCTGACGTTCCTCCCGAAATTGATCGATGGCATCTCTTCCCTCTCGTGTGCTTTGCTCAGGTTTTGCACTTGCGGGGTAATTGCAGAGGGAAATCGCCCTCTCTTGGCGTGAGAGCCGCTTGAGGCTGCAGCGGTCAGGGCTCTCCAGAGCCACCGAGCCAACGGGAGGTGCGTAGACACCGAGCAGACAGATAAGAGCAGTCATTATGGGAATTGGCTCATGCAATTATGGAGGTCGAGAAGTCCAGCCACCTGCAAGCTGGAGAACCCAGGGGGCTGGTGGTGTGATTCAGTCTGATCCAAAGACCAGAGCTAGGGGGATGCTGGAGCCAGCCTCAGAGTCCGAAGGCCAGAGAACCAGGAGCGCCCATCAGTGCCTGAGGGCAGGAGGAAATGGATGTCCCAGCTCAAGAGGAGAGGGAATTCACCTTCCCTCCACCTTTCTGTTCTATCCAGGGCCTTGACAGGTGGGGTGACGCCTGCTCATGTCATCAGTGAGGGGACCTTCTCTACTCAGTCCACTGATTCAGATGCTAACGTCTTCCAGAAACAGCCTCCTAGACACTCCCAGAAAGACCCTGTTGCCAGCACTCTGGGCAGCACTTAGCCCGGTCAAGGTAGCACTTAAAGCCAACCATCACAGCCTGTTTCAGGAGTGGGCGGTTCCCCCGAGCTCATGCAGCTGTGGAGGAGCAGCTGGACCTATGGACAGCTGCTGGAGAGCGGCCTGGCGGGCAGCGTGGTGCCTCCAGGGAAACTTCCGCTTCATCGCTGGGGCTGCAGAGCATGCCGGGAGCACCCCCGGGGCCCTGTGTCCCTAGAATCTTCTGCAGATACCACTCCACCCCTCAGCCCCAGATCAACGCGCCCCTTGTCCAGGCTCTTCCATGCGACTTAAAGGGAAAGAGAGGTCTGGGGAGGTGAGAAGAATCGGCTAAGGTCACAGCACCAGTGAGAGGTTGAGATTGGATGTGTCTGCCTCCGCCACCTGCGCCCTGCTGTGACTGCAGTGAGCTGGTGTGAGGAGAAAGCTTCCCCTACCAGGAGGTCTCTTGGCCTTCCTCCCAACCTGTCCCCTCCCCCGTCTGCCCTTTTCCTCCTTTTCTCTGAACTTCCCCTTCCTGTCAACTCCTCATACAAAGACTGTTCTAGGAGCTGTTCTAGGATTGAACCCAGGGACATTCTACCTCTGAGCTACACCCCAGCCTTTTTTATTTTGTTTTGTTTTGTTTTTCTGGTACTAGGGATTTAACCCAGGGGCATTCTACCTCAGAGCTACCCCCCCAGCCCTATTTTTTTATTCTTTATTGTGAAACAGGGTCTCACTAAGTTGCAGAGGGCCTCACTAAGTAGTTGAGGCTGACCGCGAACCTGCGATCCTCCTGTCTCAGCCTCCCAAGTACTGGGATTACAAGCCTGCACCACCACACCCGGCTCTCTATTTTTTTTTAAATTTTGAAACAGGTTCTTGCTAAGTTGCTGAGGGCCTTGCTAAATTGCTGAGGCTGGCCTCAAACCTATGATCCTTCTGTCTCAGCCTCCCAAGTACTGGGATTACAGGTGTGCACCACCATGCCCAGCTTGATTTCTAATTTCATTTCTAATGTGGTGATTATTCCTTGAAACGTATTTTTACCTGGTGGTTTTATACTAGGTCCATTTAAAAAATACTAGATTTGTTCTGAAGAAAGGCTGTCTTTCCCGTTAGGGAGCCGGGGCATGAGAGGCCTGGCAGGCTGCACGGAGGAGCTCAGACACCTTGGTGTAGAGTGGACAGGAGCTGGGCACTCTGAGGACAAGGGGGGACTAGGCACTGCCGGTTCCGTGAGGAGGTCTCTGTGTCACTCCGCCCTCCTTCCTGCTGCTGTGGTTGGCCCTAGGGGACAGGGCCTCATCTTCGGACCCATTTTTTCCTTCTGCTCCTAAGCATGGGGGGAAGCTGAGGCAGATTGCGTCAGGAACAGGTGGATTTCTGTGAACTGGAAGGACGTGGTGGCACAGGTCGTGTGCCTCAGCAAGGATCGGTCACTCTGTGCGTGTGTGGACAGTCAACGATGCCACCAGCAATGCTCAGCCACGTTAGCCCCACGCCCCTCCCTGGGAGCAGCCGGGGACGCTGCTCCGGGGCAGTGCTCATGGGAGAAGGGACACGGGACTGCCTGCCCACCCTCAGGATGCTCGCCCCAGTGTGGCGCAGTTTGTGAGATCTGAGGGGTGGGACGGCTGCCGCTGAGAACAGCCGCGGGGCAAGCTCTGGTTGGGTGATGTCTTGACCGGAACACAGGCTTGTCTTCTTCCTCCTGCCTCAATGTCTGTGCCAATCACAGAGCAGAGTAGACTCGCAGCACAAATTATGTGGCTTGTTTCTTTCTTTCTTTTTTCTTTCCAGTGATTGGAAATAGATCTGCCACACAGTCTATATCTTTCTATCCGTCTGTCTACCCATCTATGATGTATTATCTATCAAATATCTATTACCTGTCAATCATCTATCAAACTTCTATCATCTATCAAGCCATCAATCATCTATCTGCCTGTCTATATATGTATCTGTCATCTATCAATCCATCTATCATCTATCAATCCATCTATCATGTGTTATCTTTCTATCCACTTATCTATCAATCATCTGTCATCTATCATCTATCTATCTGCCGTCTATCAATGATCTATCAATTAATCTACCCATCATTTATCAATCTATCTATCCATCTAGCATCTATTATCTATCAGTCATCTGTCTCTCCATCTATCAATCATGTATCTATCCATCTATCATCTCTTTCTGCTTTTTACTTAACACTGAACCTTGAAGATTCTCATACCGATGCATACGAGCATACTTGCTGTGTATTAAACAGAGCATTTCACAGAATGTAGGAGCCTTAAACAACCTAGTCAGCCCTCAGTTAATGGGCATTTAGGTTGTCTTCTACCCTGATAAGTCAAGCCATCCTGGACCCCCACACATCCCTGCATCCTTCTGTAATATGGCGGGCAGAGCAGCTGTCCCTCCCTCTCACAGGTGAGGAGCCTGCGGCTCAGAGGGACCGCGGCTCAGCCCAGGTGGGAGGCAGAGCAGAGCCCGGAGCCCCACGCTCCCTCCCACTGCCCCCTCCCTCGGCAGACCCGTGTGCCGGGTCCGGAAGGGGAAGGCATTTCAGTTCACGTTGGGTGTGCTTGTCCTGCTGTTTTGGAACAGCACACCAACAAATGCCTCAGAAATATTCCCAGGAACACATAAGGAAAAGTGAACCCAGCGGCGTGACCGCGTTTGCTATTCCCCCGTCACGTCTGGTCTGATTGTACTGATCCACCCTCCATCTGGACGGCACACCTACCACACAGCCGTCCGCCCTCCATTATTCATTCGCTGCCTCCCCATCTCGCACCATGCCGCGCACGCACGGTTCATCGGAAGCCCTTCCCTCGGGCAGAGCTCCCATTGTGTGCCCGCAGCTGCCTGGGCGGTTATGCAGCGGTGGCTGGCACTTTCCAGAATGGCTCTTCCCACTCCTCCGACTTCAGGAGCGACTGGCGCTTACGCAGGAGAATAATGTGCTCATTTTCGGATGGCCCGACAAGAGAGAAAATGGATGGCACGGTGCTTGTACAGCCGGGCATGGAAGGCATGGTGAGGGGATCCATCCTAGAACGGGGAGAGAGATTCACCCTCCAGGAAGACTAGAGAGACTCGCAGAGTTGTCCTCCTGTCTGCCCTTTCCCCGGGCTTAACCCTCGAGGCAGCCTCTGCCATCTTCAGCCCCCGAAGTGTCATTTTGAGAGAGATCATGGCTTCCCATTGCACTGAACAAAATCCAGATTCCTGAGCTTGGTGTTGAGGGCCTCGTGGTCAGACCTCAGCTCACGTGAGAAGACAGAGTAAGCCGGGTGTGGTGGTGCGCGTCTGTGATCCCAGTACTTGGGAGGCAGAGACAGGAGGATCACAGGTTCAAGACCAGCCTCAGCAACTTAGCGAGGCTCTCAGCAACCCAGCGAGACCCTGTTTCAAAATAAAAAAATAAAAAGGGCTGGGGATATAGCTCAGAGTAGAATGCCCCGGGTTTTAATCCACAGTAACACACACACACACACACACACACACACACAGAGTAACATCTACTCAACCAACAAAGGAGAAGAAACTGAAGCATAAGGAATCCTGAACCTAGAAGAAGATGCTGAATGATGAACCTCAGAAGAATTATGCCAAAGCCGGGCGTGGTGGCGCACGCTTGTAATCCCAGTACTTTGGGAGGCGGAGACCGGAGGATCCGGGTTCGTGGCCAGCCTCAGCTCTCTCTCTCTCTCTCTCTCTCTGTCTGTCTGTCTCTCTCTTTCTACTTAGTGAGGCCCTCCGCAACTTCGTAAGACCCGGTTTCAAAATAAAGGATAAAAAATAGGGCCGGGGGCATAGCGCAGAGGTAGAATGCCCCTGTGTTCAATCCCTGGTATTGCAAAAAAAAAAAAAAAAAAGAAGAATTATGCTGAGTGAAAGCAGCTAGACAAAACCCAGAACATTCTGTTAATAAGCAACCCTAGAAAATGCAAAGTCATGGCAGATGGCAGGTCAGCTGCTGGGGTTAGGGTCGAGGGGCGGGTTACCAAGGACACGTGGAATCTTTGGGGGCGCTGAGTGTGTTCGCTGTCCCGCGCGTGGTGACGGTTGCTGCGTAGTGGAGACACACGGCAGCACTTAGCACAGTGCACGACGCGCGGCCGTGATGGTTCGGTTTTCAAATCCTGTGTGTCGGGGGGTCTTGCCGCCACCCCCCTTTGCATTTGAGGATACGCGGGCATGGAGAGCTCAGTGACTCGCCCGGGTCCTGCTCGCAGGTAGAGGAGCTGGCGTTCATACCGGGCATCTGCTGAGAGCCCGTGCCCGGCCCGCCGCACCTGCTGCCGTGCTCAGTCAGCACTCCATGTTAGATCCACATCCGGGTCCTCTTTGCCTCTCCTCTACTCCTCCCCACCCTTGAGTGTGCCACACATTCCTTTATGTTTATGTATAGTCGGTGCTCGTTCGTTTTTAGGTTAATGAAGAGGTGTAAATATGTTTTCGTAAGTTTGCAATGAACAGTTAACTGTGGGAATACGGGAGTTTGCTGGAGGACTGTGAGATGTGTAGGCTCTAGGGACTCCGCTTCCATTTGTCCCCACAGAGAAGTAATCCAGCAGCGCCCTGGGTCCCTTCCCTGGGGGCACTCGGCAGTCTCCGAAGGACCGTGGGCTGGCTGCCGGGGCAGTGCCGATGCCTCGGGCTGACTGTGTGGTTGCTCCTTATGTATGTGCAGTTACCATGGAAACCCATCAGTGGTCCAGGGGCTGGCACCTGGTTTTCCAGGTCGGGAAAGGTTGGGTCTAGCAGCATCCTTTTGAGAACAAGCCCGCTCCCTCTCAGGCAGGGAATGTTGAAGTGGACCTCTCCTTCCAGAGAGCCGTGTTCACGCCAGGGTTCTTTCTGTGCACTGCCCCAGCCCCTGGCGTGTGCGGGCTTCTCCGTAAAGCAGGCGTGCAGGACCCGCGGCAGGTCTCCGCAGACGCTGCTCCATTTGCGGCCCGTCCCTGTTCTCCACCCTCTAAGGCTCGGCCCGTGCTTCCAGGAAGGAGCGTTCTCCCCTGGCCCCCAGGTCCAGCCTTCTCCTTCTCCCCAACCTGCTACCTCCGAGTTCCCTAAGGACCCATCTCAGAGAGGAAGTCTGAGCTTCTCAAGCCAAGGACGCTTCTCCCAGCGGACGCTGGGCGGGCGCAGGAGGCCCGGGCCGCGTGAAGACGCCTGGCCCGTCGGGTCCCGCCGGCCTCTGCCTCGGTAGATGTTTACCCCGATACCAATTACACCGCGACCTCTCGATGTAAATGTAAGTGTATGGCTGTTCAAAATAAGTCATAGAACATAAAGCAAGGTCCACAATTTTATTTTCAAGTGTTTTCATTGTGATAAAAATATACATCACACAAAATTTACCAATTTAACTGATTTTAAGTGTACAACTTAGTGGCGTTGTTCAATTTCCATCGCTATAACAAAACACTTGAGAAAAACAACCTAAAGGAGAAAAGGTGTGTGTGTGTGTGTGTGTGTGTGTGTGTGTGTGTGTGTGTGTGTATGTGTGTTACTAGGAATTGAACCCAGGGGTGTTTTATCTCTGAGCTACACCCAGCCTGGTTTTTTTTTTTTTTTTTTTTTTTTGTGTGTGTGTGTGTGTGTTTGTATGGTACTGGGAATTGAACCCAGAGGCATTCTACCTCCGAGCTATATCCCCAGACCAATTTTATTTCTTATTTGGAAACAGGGTCTCACTAGGTTGCTGACAGCCTCACTAAATTTCTGAGGCTGTTCTTAAACCTGCAATCCTCTAGTCTCAGCCTCCAAAGTACTAGGATTACAAGTGTGCGCCACCAGGCCTAGCTCTTTTTTTATTTTTTTATTGTGATATAGGGTGTCCCTAAGTTGCTGAGGGTCTCACTAAGTTTCTGAGGCTGGCCTCAAACCTGTGGTACTCCTGTCTCAGCCTCCCAAGTACTGGGGTTACAGGTGTGCACCACCACGCCTGGCTCAAAAAGATTTATTTGGGGCCCTGCATGGTTCCAGAAATCTCAGCGCATGGTCAGCTGGCTCCCTTGCTCTGGACCTGAGGCGCGGCACAGTATCATGGCAGAAGGGCGTGGTGGAGGAGAGCTGCTTCTTCATGGAGCCTGGGACACAGGCAAGACACGCCCCCAAGAACCCCTCTCTCAGCTAGCCCCACCGCCTGTGGTTCCCACCCCCTCCCACTGTGAACCCCGCAGTGGATGAGCTCACCCATGGGGTCAGCGCCTACACGAGCCAGTCACTGCCCAAAGCCCCACCTCTGGTCACTGCTGCGCTGGGGACCCAGTCGTCGGCACGTGAGCCTTGGGACATTCCAGATGTAGACCACAGCAGGCATCCAGCACATGCACACTGAACCATCACCACCACCCCCTCCAGGACGCGCCCACCTCACAAAACAAATCCCACACTTGGTGCACAATAACTGCCTATTCCTCCTGCCCCAGCGCCTTGTACCCACATAATGGGCCTACTCTAGGGACCCCAAATGAGTGGAATTGTGCAGCATTTGTCCCTTTGTGACTGACAAACACACTCAGCAGCATGACCTCAAGGTTCACCCTGTTGCAGTGTGTGTCAAAACTGCCCTCCTTTTTTAAGGCTGAGTAATATTCCATTGTGAGGAGGGGCCACATTTTGTTTGTCCTGTCTATCCATGGACACCTGGCATGCTCCTTTCTTTGGACTATTGTAAATGAAATTTTTTAAGTTGTTAAAGAAGCCAAGTGTGGTGGTACACGCCTGTAATCCCAGTACTTGGGAGGCTGAGACAGGAGGATTACAGGTTCCAGGACAGCCTCAGCAAGTAATGAGACTCTCATCAACCTAGCAAGACCCTGTTTCAAAATAAAAATTAAGATAGGGCTGTGGTGTAGCTCACAGGTAGAATGCCCCTTGGTTCAGCCTCCAGTACAAGAAGAAGGAGGAGGAGGAGGAAAAGGAAGAAGAAGAAGAAGCAAAAGAAGAAGAGGAGGAGGAGGAGAAGGAGGGAACTTGCATCCTCTAGGAAACGGGGCGCCTTCTAGGACTTTGTGCAGGATAGCAACACAGTTCCTTTGCCTCCGAGGCCAGCAAGTTCAAGATGGACAGCTGGGCTCCCGAAGCCCCCTGGTTCTCAGGAGCTGCAGAGCGCCCGTCCTGGCTGCTCCTGGGATTCCGTGTGTCACTGCACACCTGTGACACGGCCTCGGCTCCTGTGTTGAGGCTCTCTGCTGGCCGCTGGCTGTCCTCCCCAGGCCCTGCTCACTGTCCCTGCTTGTCCCCTCCAGGTGCGTGGGGAGCTGCTGCGGGAGAGGGTGCAGCGTCTGGAGGCCCAGGAGGAGCGCTTCGCAGAGTCGCTCGTGGCTCTGCAGTTCCAGAAAGCCATGCGGGCCGCCGAGACCCTGTCCACCTACACGGCGCTGCTCAGCATCCAGGCCTTGCTGCTGGAGGAGCTGAGCGAGTCCGAGACCCTGAGCAAGTCGGCCTGCAGCCAGATCCTGGAGTCCCACGGCCCGGTGAGTGACTGAGTGAGTGCGGGGGCTTGGGGACAGGAGGGGAAGCCCTGTCACCCTCCCTCCATGCCTTCCTCCATGGAAGGGGCTCTGGGAACCTGTCTGGTCTGTGCCTGGTCTGGGTTGGGGTGAGAATTAAGTGAGGCGCACTTTGAGAGCCCAGTACACTCTGTCAACTCGAGGCAGCTCGGTCATTGCCTCTGGGAGTCCCTCGGGAGTTTTCACGTATCTGAAATCAGGTGCATCTTCAAGTCACGTGCACATGTCACAGTTTAATTGACAGTATCGTTTCTTTCATACTGCTATGAAAAACAACAATGCATCTTACTGGGGGACTGGGGAATTGAACCCAGGGGCATTCTACCTCTGAGCTACACCCCCAGGTCCCCCCTTTTTCTCTTTTGAAACAAGGTCTCACTAAGTTGCTGTGGCAGGTCGAGCTCCTCGTGGAGCCCACGTGGGTGACGAGTGTAAGGGCCAGAAACTGAATCTGTGTCTGACGTGGGCGCACTGTGTCATGTTCATGGACTGTCGCCGTTGAGTTTGTCGAGGGGCTTCCCATAATTCCCATATTTTCTTTAAAAAGTAACAAATCACAGGAGGCTCTGAGGAGTGCAAGACTATTTTTTGGCAGACACCTTGTACCTTGCACGGTGACAACAGTTTTGAGGACAGAAAGGAAGTGTGGTCATCACAGGTATTCTGGCACCAAGCGTCCGGGTGCTGCCACGTGACGCTTCCTGCTCTTTCTCCTGTTGTGTCCACTTATAAGAGAATGTGGAAAACCCCCAGGGGCCAAGGACATCCAGGAGCAGGCTGAGCTCAGAGAGGCGGGGAGGTGGATCAGAAGCTCCCGCTGCCCCAGATGACGGCTGGCTGGCTGGCACCCGGAAGCCAGGGCTGTGGGGATTGGCTTTGGGGCAACAGGAGCTGGGCCGAGGGGTGTCCTGACAAGGTGGGACACCCAGTGAGGGTGGAGGAGAGAGCCACCGCTTTCCAGCCTGCTCAGGGAGTGGGGGACACTCTCCCTGTGATTTGAATGAAAGGCTTCCACTAAGCTAACACGTAGCTCAGCAATTCTGTCAGAACATCTCCAAGGCGACCTATTAAATTAAAATGGTTCCAGGTTGGTTTACTGTCCTGATCCAAAGACAAATCCTCTCCAGAGGGAACTGTTCTCAGTGGGGAGACTCAGGATTGCTGAAGATTAAGTTCAGCTAAATATGAGCTCCCGGTGGGGGGGGGGGGGAAAGTCACTGAACACATAAAGAACAAGGCACGATGACCCATACACAGGACAAACAAAAGATCACAGACTAAGGTCTCCAAAGACACTAGATTTCCAAATTATCAGCACAGAATTGACTTATGAAATTGTTGAAGATGAAAGATAATACAATAATGATGTAAGGATTTTATTCACCGGCAGCATTAGTGATTCTCAACTTGCATGTACTTGATAAAAGACTCAAAATGACGAAAAGAAAAAAATGATAAAATAGGGAGAAACTGGTAACTCTGCCATCCTAGCGGGGACTTCAGTATTTGTTTGAGTGTGAAGAGTACTCAAATGTAACACAAGAAGCATACAGATGAGCAGAACAACACATGTGAGAAGCTGTTTTGAATGCACATAGAGTCGCACAGCCAACAATTAACCAATATATAATCTTCTTCAGCACACATTGGGACAGTTAAAAATAATTGTGACATTTTGGCTAGTGTTGACAAAAGGAAATTAAGTTTAAATCAGTTTTAAAAGATAATTGCCAAAAAGCTTATACTTTGGAGATTTTAGAACATACCTCTGAATAATTCCTGGGTCAAAGGAATAATACAAGTTTAAAAACACATAGAACAGAAAAAATGATGTACCTCTGGTATATCAAACTGTGTGAAATTCAGCTAAAGCAGTTTTCAGAGGGAAATTCATGCCCTACACTTACATTAGAAAAGAAGAAAGGCTCATGATTAAGAGCACATAAAATGTTAGGGAGGAAACAACACCAACCGAACCTACAGAAAGCAGAAGGAAGGAACAGAACATAAATAAAATTAAGAACAAAACTACCATAGAGAAAAAAATCAATAAAGTGAGATGTTGAAATGGGGGGAGGGGAGCCTAACAAAATATACAAATCTCTGGCAAGATTGACCATTAAAACAGAGATAAGGGACTAGTAGATCGAGAGATTAAAAACAGCTTAACTATAGATTCAGTAGTATTTTTAGAAATACAAGTATACTGTGAACTACTTTATACCAATGGATTTGAAAACTGAAATGAAATGGAAAATTTTCTAGAAAGTTCTAAATTACTGAGATTGACTCAAGTTGGAATAAAAAAGTATAGAGTCCTAATACCATGAAAGGATTGGTTCAGAAGTCAAAAAATCTTCCCCCCTCACACATACAAAACAAACAAACAAATAAAAACACCCAACCCCAGTAGTTTTATAGATAAACTTCACCAAACTTCAAGGTATTTTGCCAATCGTATATAGGCCTCATTCCTGATGTTAAAGAAAAAAAAAACAGGAAGTATTCTTCAGCTCATTTTATGATGCTCAGATAACCTCGGTACCAAAACCAGACACGAGTAGTACAAGAAAGGACAATTGCAGTTGTGAGCATAAATGTACAGTTTGTAAGTAAAATAGTATGACTATAATCCATTCATCTATAAAAACAGTTTAACACATCATGACCAGCTCAAGTTTATCCCAGGAATATAGGTTGGCTTAACATTAAGACATCCATCTACAAAATTCACCTGATTTATAGTCTAAAGGGGAAAGCAAGACATACGATCATTTCAGTATATACAGAATAGTTTATTGAATTGAACACCCATTAAAGACGAAACCGCTCACTTAACAGAGCGCTTAGCCCAAACCCAAGCACGTAATGCGCTTTGAGGTGGTCCAGATGGAGGAAATGAGGTCTTAGAAGGAAGGTCAGGTTCAAGGTCATTGAGTGAGCCAGGGGCAGAGTGAGACCCAGGAGCCTCTGGCTTTTGGTTCAGGATTATCTACTGACCCTGAATGCCGGGAAACACCCTCTGTTCAGCCCGGAAGCAGCCAGCTGTGCAGTTTACCTGAGACCAACCTGATCATCATTAGTCACGGGGACACAACACCTACCTTTCCCAGCTTACGTACAACTCTTTTGAGCAGCATCACAGCTTCCTGGCTCCAGGTTGTTTGGAAGGTGAAGAGTCCACGTGTCCTGAACTAAGCAGCCAGTCCCAAATCAGGTGACACGGGTGTCATTAAGTCAGAATGCACCTGGTTCCTTCGATTTGCATTTGGAAGGAAGACGGCCTGTTTTGCTCCAGGTATTAGATTTCAATTCTGCACTGTTATTGTCTGTGTAAACCACTTTCCTATTGGGAATGGGCTTTTAATTCAGGAGGATTAAAAAAGCATGAAATGAAATGCTTTGCAAGAAGCGACTCCTAAGAAAACGATAGCAAGCGCACCTCATTTGATGAACGATTTAGACTCATTTTGTGGAATTGGAACATATGCAAGGTGTAATTGGATCTGGGGGCAGGTGGCAAGGATGGGCACATTTAAATAGGATGGACTTACTCAGAATAGATAACGTGATCCTAAACTAACTGTACCCAACTGTATTTGCATTTCCCTTTAAATGGCCGAGTATCCACTTCCCCCGCCCGACCTGGCACCTCCCTCCCTTCTCCCCCTGCCTCGCTGCTGGGCCTCGAGTCACCAGGTCCCTTGATTCTGCCTGAGTTTTCTTACTTCCGACTTCTGCAGTTGCTTTTCTGCTATGACACATCTGGACCACAGAAACAGGCAGCATCGCTATTGGCAACTTCAATCCAGCTCTCCTTAGGTCCAAGGCACTGTGTTGAGTGAGTGACCCTTACGTCCGCCCCATGACAATTTCACACTTATCCTGCCAGGGAAGGAGCTCAGACTCAGGATGGGACAGTCAGGTCACCAAGGTCCCACAGCAGCAAAGCAGACTCCAGACCTGCCTGCAAAGCCCACGCTCCTGTCCTAACATCACACCCACCAGCCTCCTCCTTTCCCTCCTCCTGCCTCCCCTCCACACTGATCATTCACAGCCCCACCCCAGCTCCGCATGTACCGCTCTCACCCCAGCTGCTCCCGCCCTCCCCTCACCTGCTCGCTCACTGCTCTGAGCACTCGAGGTACATCCAAGCCTCTGTCCCTTTGAGGGGCCTACAACACTTCGGCAAACCTCCTTGCACGCTCCTATCCACGTTCTAGGACAAGCCCAAATATTGCCTCCTCTGTGAGCATCCCGGATTCCCTCGGGCAGCACAGTCTCTCCCTGCTCTCTGCTCCTGGAGCCCCCACCTGGTTCTCCACGATCACAGATGATAGTGGTTCAACACTGGATCTGTGTCCACGCACCCGTCTCCTTCACTGATCGTGAGTTTTCAGAATCTAGGGTGTCTCATTCACTCTGAATCCCCATGCCCAAGAAGAGGCCCAGAACTCTATCCTCTATCTATCTACCTACCTATCATCCATCTATCTAGCCATCTATCAATCATCTATCCATCTTTTTATCATCTGTCTTTCTATCCATCTATCATCTATCCATCTTTCAAGCTACCATCTATCCATCTTTCTATTATCTACCTATCTTCTATTCATTTTTCTAACTATTCATCTACCACCTATCCATCTTTCAATCATCTACCCATCTTTCCATCTACCATCCTTCCACCCATCATCACCATCTGTCCATCTGTGTATGCGTCTGGCGGGTCCCTGAGCAGTGCTCACTGAGGCAGCAGTGCTGAGAGAGGGGACCCAGAGTCAGAGAAGGCGGGGCTCTCTCCTGGCTGAATCTTTGTCCGGCCCTGTGATTTAAGCAGTTTCATGTATACTCTGTGTGTCACAGTGACCTTGTCTATAAGAAGGGATAATATTTATTGTTATTTTGTGTTATTTAGTGTTATTTTGCAAAGATTAAATAAACTGATTCATGTGAAAATACTGTGAATCAAACCCAGCACCGTATAGGCATTCGGTAAATGCGAGTTGCCGTCATCATCATCACTACTATTACTTCTGTTAACTTTGTCCGTGAGCCCTGTGCTCTGCAGTGTCGGAGTCCCTGTCCTTGGTATTTCAAGTCTAGCGAGGACAGCAGGCACGGAGAACAGCAGGTCCAGGGCTGAGTTTTGGATTCCAGTTGTGCTGAGCGGCAGGCAGACGCGGGAGTGGGAGCAGGCCTCTGGGGACAGGAATGAAGCTCTGGGAGGAGGCGCCGTCTTCTGTTTCTAAGCAGGGCTTTCCAGGCTGGTTCTAGAAGAGCCAGCCTCTGCCTCACCAGGTTCTCTGGTGACAGTGACCAGTTTGGGTTTGAGCCTTTCTTCCCCACACTGTGAGCTGGGGCTGGCGTCCCAGGGGATCTGGCCTCTCCCAGCTCCTGCCATGCCCAAGGCGTGAGGGAACACTGCTGGGAACCTCGCGGGGTTGTGTTTCCACTCGGGATGCTGCAGAGAGAGCGATGGTCATAATTACAAATCTCAGCGCGTTGGAAGTTCAGCTCGGTAGCTTTCAGAGGCTTCCCGCAGCCCCGGGGACAGACCGGAGCCCGCGGCTGGCTGCAAGGCCCCGGGCTGTGTCCTCAGAGTACCTCGAGCCTCTTTTCCTACCGACTTGGTTCTTGAGTTGAGCTTCTGAGCCTTGGGGACTTTGGGACCCCTTTGAAGAGTCGATACAAGCTTTGGCCCCTTGGCAGAAAGGCAGAACATTTTGTACATATTTTAGGAGGATGGAGGACCCCCCGCCCCATGAGGACCACCAGAGACCTCTTAGGATTAACCCTCCACCTCCATGTACAGCACTGGCCAGTCTGGTGAATATTGGGTCAAAACCATTCGCATTCCCCAGGGCCTGGAGGCCTCCGACCTCCCTGCTTACCCACCTGCGCAGGCGCTTGTGCTAAGATGATCTAATGCTGGTGGCCTGAGAATGCAGAGCTCGTCTGTTTGGCCATCGAGAGGCAGTGTAGCCTAGTGAAGGGCACAAACCTGGCGCCTGCTGGCCTGGCCTCATGTTCTGGCTCTGCCATTTAATAACTGCATCCCCTGGCCGGGCGTGGTGATGCTCACCTGTGATCCCAGTACTTGGGAGGCTGAGATGAGAGGATCGCAGGTTCAAGGCCAGCCTCGGCAACTTAGCAAGACTCTCAGCAACCTAGTGAGACCCTGTTTCAAAACAAAAAAATTAAAAAGGGGCTGGAGGTGTAGCTTGAAGGTAGAATGCTCCTGGGTTCAATCCCCAGTAAAAAATAAATAAAATAATCACATCACTTGGTGAATTACCTTAAGTCTTTCTGCCCCAATTTCCTTATCTCTAAAACAAGAGGAAAAAAAAAAAGAGCACATATTTTAAAGGGTTGTTGGAAGGATGCAGTGAGATTCTCATGCAGCTGCAGCTTGACTTCAGGTGTTAGATCCATGATAAGTTGAAAATGTCATAAGCTAAAAGTATATTTAATATCGGTACCTGCTGGGCACCACAGCTTAGCCGCGCAGCACACTATAGTGCACTGGGCTCGCCTGGTGACCTCGAGGCTGACGGAAGTTGTGTGGCCCCTGCTCAGCATCCTAAGAAGATATTGTACCACATATTGTTAGCCTGAGAAAAGATCAGAATTCAAAAGTACAGTTTCGACTGGGTATGTGCTGTTTTCACACCGTGGTAAAAGCAAAAATCCTAAGCAGAGCCATCGTCAGTTGGTGCTGCTAGAAACAGATTTTAGGGGAGTGTTAAATAAATACTTGTGAACCCCAGAGTAACTTGGCAAGGTACTTTACTTCTGCGCAGAAGGGTGCACGCACACCATAGACTCGGAGCGAGCACCCGCGCAGGCAGGGCTTCCTTTTATCCTCCTAACGCATAGCACCTAACTGTGTCATCCCCCATTGGCTGGGGTGACACCTCACAATGTAATCCGGATGGCTGGTTTCCCACTGGCCAAGTTTTTTTTTCCTTTAGAACAAAGGAGAAATAGGAAACCTATACTTTTGATGGCAGAGCATACAGACATGTGTACCAAAAAGTTACAAAATGGATTCCTAAACTCCCCTAAAATCTGTTTCTGACCGTGCCATCTGTGAAGGCCTTTGACCATGCTTGGCATGCTGTGGGTACCATTGATATGAGCCATGGTGGCTGGGTCCCCTGGCTTCCCTCCATGGCGGGTGCAGGGACAGTAAGCCAGGGACAGGCGACACTGCTCAGGCAGTGCAGACAGGGAGCGGGAGGCTCAGCCCTGCCCTCAGGCAGCTCACGCTGCACAGAAGGGCAGATGTCCACGATTCTGGCGACTGTGAAACTGGAGCACATGAGGTGGGTGAGTGGCACCAGAGGAGAGGGCGTCCGCATCCCCAGGGGACCTGGGCAGCCTGTCACTGGACCAGGGCTTGAAAGAAGACCGGAATTGGTCAGACAGGTGAAGGCACTGCGGGCGGAGGGAGCAGTGTGTGCAGACGCTTGGAGGTGTGAGAGGTGGCGGAGTCACGTGGCACAGCTGGCCAGGGAGCCAGGCCAGACGGGCCCGGCAGGCTTCCGGCACCATGCCCAGGAGATCAGATGCATCCTTCGCTCTGCTTGCCTTTGTGGCGGTACTCACCACCTGTCCGTCCCTGTGCAGGAGCTCCAGGAGCTGGAGAGGAAGCTGGAGGACCGGCTGGCCCAGCAGGAGGCAGCCCAGCAGCAGCAGGCCCTGGCCAGCTGGCAGCAGTGGGTGGCCGGCGGGCCCGGGCTGCTGAAGGAGCCTGGGGAGGAGGATTCCGAAAGGCAGGTCTCTGCCGTGCTGTGGCAGGCCCTGAGCAAGGGCCAGAAGCTGCTGGAACACCATCAGCAGAGGTAGGCGGTGGCCGTGGCCCTGGGTGGTGCTGGCCCCCTGGGGGCCTGGGGCGCTGCCTCTCACCCTCCTGCCCGTGTCCCAGCACGCAGACACAAGCTGGGCTTTGGAGGGCGTTGGCTTGCTTTTTCCTTGATGTTCTTTAATACTTTTTAAAAAACATTTTAATATCATTTAATATTATTGATGTTTACTAATAATATTTTGCAAAAATAGTACAGAGAGGTCTAGTGTACCCCCCGCCCAGCTTTCCCAACTGGTAACATCCTTCATAATCACCAGGCAGTATCAAAACCAGGAGCTAACATTGGCATAGCCTTCGCCAGCTTCTACTGTAAAAGTGGCATTTTATACCATGCTTGTGTAGAATTATGAAACAGACGGAACCCTCAGCTCCTTTCTTTGTCCTTTGCCTTCTTTTTCAATTAACACTGGACGGTTAGCCCTTGCCTGTGGCTTTAGGAACTCTTAGAAAAACATAATGTTTTGCAGCGCTCTATTTCCCGCTCTGGACATAATACTGATGTGGGAAGGAGACAATATGCAAACCGTATGCACTGTGCACAGTGATTAATTTTTGAAAACACACATGCAAATTAATTGAAAGGAAACAGACCAGAGTTTAATGGGTGTGATTTCTGGGTGATGATATTGCAGGATATTTTAATTTATTTGATTATGCTTTTCTGTGTAAACACAACATCAGGTTCTGTTCCATGGAAAGCATTATACGAGGGGCTGAGCAGATGTGGTCAGAGGGGAATGTTGGAGGCTCGGATCTGAGTTGGGCTGGGATCTTAGGCACATAACATCCACCGACGTGCTCCCTGGGGGAGTTGGCTTGTCCTGGAGTCTGGAATCCAGTTGTATCTGCCCAAGCAGAGTTGTGAGGCCAGCAGGAATGTGGGGCGGATCCCCCAGGCCAGCCTAGTGCAGAAAGGAAGGGGGAGCCAGCACAGCCCCAGTGGGGCCAGCAGGACGCCTCCTGTGAAAACGGGCCAGCCCGACTCAGGGTCCCAGCTAGGGCCACCCTGGCCAGTGGCTCTGGGTCTGCTGCGACACAGGACACAGTGGGTGCAGGCCCAGGTCTTGTTCTTCTTGGTTCTGGCCATGAAGACTGATGCGGAGCTTCCAGAGTGAGGTCACAGAGCACCCTCAGAGCCACAGAGTCTCCTGGTGGCCCCCATGGGACTTGGGACTTTGAGCAGCTCTCCTTTCTGGCCACGCTACTTGATAATGCTGTTTGGAAAGTAGTCTAGGCTAAAAGAGGTGAGCAGACCTCTCTGGCCATCTCTATCTATCATCTATCTATCTATCATCTATCTATCTATCATCATCTATCTCGATCTTTGTCCATATATACATTATATCATATATTATGTGGCTTAGATCTATGGTTATATATCATATCATGTGGCTTAGATCTATTATTCTTTGGTGGGGTTTTTTGTTGTTTATTTTTTATTTGTTTTTCTTTCTTTTCTTTTTTCTTTTTATCTTTTCGTGGTACTGGGGGTTGAACTGAGAGGTGTTCTACCAACAAGCTACATCCCCAGCCCCTTTTTAAAAAAATTCTTTTTTGTGGTACTAGGGATTGAACCCAGGGGCATTTTACCTCCAAGCTACACCCCAGCCCTGTTTTTTATTCTTTATTTTGAAACAGGGTCTCACTAAGTTGCAGAGGCCTCACTAAGTAGCTGAGGCTGGCCCGGAACCTGCGATCCTCCTGTCTCAGCCTCCCAAGTACTGGGATTACAAGCGTGCGCCACCACACCCAGCTAAATTTTTTTTTTTATTTTGATATAGGTTCTCGCTAAGTTACTGGGGCTGGCCTCGAACCTGCAATCCTCCTGTCTCAGTACTGGGCTCACCAGCGCGGGCCACCTGCACCAGGCTTAGTTCTTTGTTCTTTAAATAACTACATGGTCTTCTCATGCGCTCCCTTCGTAACAAAGCCAGACTGGGTTTCACTTTTGCTCTAGTTTGAGAGAGGAAGAGCAGAACAGTGTCGTGCTGGAAGATTTGCTGGAAAATATGGAGACGGACACCTTTGCCAGCCTTTGCAGCCAGGTGAGAAGATGTCTGCCCTGGCCTGGGTCTATCCCCTGCCCACAGGGCACTTCCCTTCCCAGGGCCTGATCTCTCTGCTGTCAGATGAGGCTGATGAAGCCAGCCTCGGGAACTGTGGAGCCGGTGTGTGGAGCCCTGAGCACAGACCCAGGGGGCAGCGGACATTCAGGCCGTGGTGATGGCAGTGACTGCAGGAAGACAGTCGCCCTTCGTATCCTCAGGCTCCGCATCCCCACATCGCAACCAACAGTGAATCAAAAAATAGAAAAAAGCTCCATGCACTGTGCAGTTAGACCTGGGAAGGCCGCATCCACACTAAAAATGTAGACTTTTTTCTTGTCATTATTACCTAAACAGTACAGTACAACAGCTATCCATGTAACATTTACACTCTTGGGTATTATATGTCATCTAGAGATGACATAAGGTAGACGAGAGGATGTGTTCGGGTTACATGCAAACGCAATACTATTTTATATAAAAGGAAATATATCGACCCCCTGACTATCCCCCAGAGAAGCAGGGCCGAGCTGTCGGAGCTCAGGTGGCAAAGGGCTCTGCCTGGTCCCTCTGCTTCTCCGCCTCTCTCTGTGTTTACTGTGCCCACTGCCGCACTTGCTGCACAGAGACCTGCATTGCAGGGTGGTATTCTGCAGTATGGACATAGCATGTGCCTCTAATCATCTCCTAGCTTAGGGACACTTCGGTAGTCTCCAGAGCCTGCACAGTTGCCCGGATGTGGAGCAGAAGGAGAAAGGTCGCTAGCTTCCCTTCTGGAGCTGGGCTCTTGCTGCGTGATCCGGGCACTGCCCGAGCGAGCTGAGAGCAGTTGCCAGGGCTGGGTGAAGTCTTTAGAAATGTCAGGGGTGCTAAGGTTGCTAACCAAGTAGATGTTTTTTGACAGCTCTGTGAATTTGGAGCATGTTTTCTAGACCAAGCTACTAAAATATTTATTGGCCTGGGACATAAAGCCTTAATAATGCAATAAATTAAAAAGTGGTTGCCGGTCAAGTCTCAAGGCGGCGAGGGTTTCAGCCCCTCTGCTTCTCCTCCAGGAGCTGAGGCTGGCATCTTACCTCTCGAAGATGACCATGGTGCCTGGAGCCATGCTGCGCCGGCTCCTGAGCCTGGTGCTGCCCGCAGCCTCGCAGCCCCAGCTGCTGGCCCTGCTGGACTCGGCCAGCGAGAAACACCCGGACCCCATGGCGGAGCACGAGGGCAGTGGGGAGCAGGCCGACCCGGGCAGGAGGAGGTGAGTGCTGGGCATCCACTGCTGCTGGAACCCAGTCCTGTGGTCCACAGAAGGAGCCCAGGCCAGGCAGGGATTAGACCCCGGCCCTCCCCGGCTGGTCCCTCCCTGCTCAGCAGAGTCTTCATGAATCCAAGTCACGGTAGGGCCAAGAACTTAGTGCAGTGTGTTAAATTTTGTCACTAAGTTATTTATTTTTGTACTTAATTTTGTCATCAGTTTATTTTTTAATACTTTTACTGATGCATTGTAATTATACATCATAGTGAGGTTCAAAGCGATGCACACATACATACACACGGCGCTTTATTTTTCAAGTAGAATATTAAGAAAATAAATTTCCATGGGGCCATAAATATGCCATGCATGCCCACTAAAGAAAACGTAAAAAGAATGCATAAAAGGAAAAAGAAAAATATCCGTGGTTTTACCACCTGGGAAAAAATGACTGTTAGCATTTGGTTCCATTTCTTCCTCCACACTGCGTTTCTTTGTTGGGCTTTGTGAGTGTGTGTGTGCTCGTGGTGTGTGTATTTGTGTATATTTGTGCGTGTGTTGTGTATATGTGATTGTGTGTACACGTGTTCCTCGTCTTACGAGGAGGTCGCATCCTGGTAAACCCATCACGAGTTGAAAATATCTTACGTGGAAGATCGATGCATCTCGTCGGCCCAGGGGCCCAGCGAGCAGCGCAGCGCTCTCAAGAGTCGGCTGCCTGCGCCTGTGGTCGCTGGCTGACTGGGAGCCCTGCTGGCTCCTGCCGCCCGGCCTCCAAACAGGACTGGACCGCGTATTGCTAGCCTAGGAAAAGAGCCGAATTCGAAATCCAAAGTACAATTCCTACTGAATGCCCATTGCTTTCCCACCACTGCAAAGTTGAAAATGTGTAAGTTGAATTATTTAAAGTGGGGACAAGCCGGGCGTGGTGGTGCACACTGTAATCCCAGTACTTTGGGAGGCGGAGACCGGAGGATCCGGGTTCGCAGCCAGCCTCAGCCCTCTCTCTCTCTCTCTCTCCCTGTCTCTCTCTCTACTTAGTGAGGCCCTCCGCAACTTCGTGAGACCCGGTTTCAGAATAAAATATAAAAAATAGGACCAGGGGTGTAGTGCAGAGGTAGAACACCCCTGGGTTCAATCCCCGGTACCGCAATAAATAAATAAATAAATAAATAAATAAATAAATAAATAAACAAATAAATTAAAATAAAAAACAAAAAAATAAAGTGGGGACAGCGTGTGTGTGTGTGTGTGTGTGTGTGTGTGTGTGTGCAGTATATGCAGCCTTACGTTCTGCTTTTCAGAATCTTATAGAGAAGCTTTTTTTTGTATTTCTGTAGAATTCTTGTCCCACTAATTAGACCATTTCCTGCTAATTTTCGTATCAGTTTAAAGTCACACTTTTCACTCTTATGGACACATCTTCACAGATACTGCCTTTGACAGGTAGCTGATAGTCCGTAGACGGCCGTAGCCCAGTGTAGGTAGCTGTTACCCTCTCTCACTGGACACTCCCTCGGGGCCCCTTTTTCCTCAATTATGGATAACTCTGCAGATACCTTCCTTGAGGAATGGCTCCAGGAGTGGATTGGCCGGTAAAATCTCTCTGTGAGACAGCTGGGGTGTGGAGTCAGGTGGGTTTGGGAGCTGCCAGCAGTGTCACTTGGAATAGACTGCGTGGGGGACAAGGCTGCAAGGAAAGCCAGCGATACTGAGAAGCTGGAGTCCAGCCACACGGCCCGCCAGGACCCCTCCCCTCCCAGGCTGGGGCTGGACATCCGTGAGCCTGCGGGACGCGGAAATGGCAACAGGTAAAAGGGACAAAGCCTTATCAGAGTCATAAAGGGGTCTGTGACTCAAACAGTGAAGAAGCACAGGTGAGGACGAAGAGTAGGGCTGGGCGAGAGGAGGGGAGTGAGCCAGGGCGGCCAGGAGGAGGTGCGAGGCCGGAGTCCACCGGGGCTAGGAAGAGGTCCTAGTATCTGTGGGGTCCAGCACAGCCCAGATGTGAGAAGAGGTGAGATGTGGACCTGTCTGCTCAGGTCTGGCTCAGGACTGGATGTGGTCAGAGGACCTTGTAGGGGCGGGGCGTGGGCGTGGTGAGAGGCTGG
>PVJS01016245.1:0-28908 GCA_004027185.1 Glis glis
GTTCTACCTCCGCGCAACACCCCCGGCCCTATTTTTTATACTTTATTTTGAAACTGGGTCTCACGAAGTTGCGGAGGGTCTCACTAAGGAGAGAGAGAGACAGACAGACAGAGAGAGAGAGAGAAAGAGAGAGAGCTGAGGCTGGCCGCAAACCCGGATCCTCCGGTCTCCGCCTCCCAAAGTACTGGGATTACAAGCGTGCGCCACCACGCCCAGCTTCAGAGTCTACTCTTAACCATATACCATACTATTTCTCTTTTAGTCTCTGACACTGTTTGTTTTAATGTATATTATTTATATATATATATATATATATATGTAGACGATCCCCAGTATCTCAAAATGCTTTGGCTCCAACTTTTAGATTTTATAGATATCCTGTCTCCATTATTTTAAGATCCATTTTCATGTTGACAAGAGCCGTCTGAAGCAGAGGTCCTTTTTTGTGACTGAACAGAAAAGTCACTTTCTAGACAAGATTCTATTTTCACTTGACAACGAAGTGAGAAAAAAATCAGACCCTAACGAACAGTCACCCTGTAATTGCGAATGAAGAACGTGATGGTGATGTCGATTCCTTGGAGAGCTCTGTTCTGACCCCACATTATGGCTTTGCTGGTGCTGGTTTTGCGTGAGCTGGGTCTCCGGTGGGTGGATGGACTTGCCTTCTGGAGACGGAACGCTCTTGTCTTTAGTCTGCGCAGCTTCCTTATTGCTGTGATTTCTGCTTTGCAGTGAGCTTTGAAGGCTGCACCGGTCGGCCAAGGACGGTCTACCATTCTGAAGATTCCCGATTCAAAGTGGGCACCGACGGCGAGGTCACTGTCAAACGGCCTGTGCATCTTCATAATCCAGAGACCAGTTTTCTCGTCCACGCCTGGGACTCCACCCGCAGAAAGCTTTCTACCAGAATTACGCTGAAGGCCGTGCAGCACCATCACCACCACCATCCTGTACGTGGGGTATTTCTTAGATGTTCACGGTGGTTTCCATCTGCTGTCTAATCTAGGTTTCTCAGCCTCGGCACTACTGACATTTTTGGGCTGGATAATCCTGGGGTTGGGAGGCTATCCTGTGAATTATAGTATGGTAAGCAACATCTCTGGCCTGAGCTCCCTAAATGCCAGGAGCCCCTCTGCCAGTTGTGACAACCAAAAATACTTCTAAATACAACCAGTGCCCCCTGGGGGGTTGCAAGATCACCCCCAGTTGAGGACTGCTGGTCTAATTGAACTAACTCTTGTTGGATATCGGAGCCGTTGTTGGGTTGTGGGGATCAGGTAGTGTAGAATAGTCAGTCAAGGCAGGGATTGTGTCTGGGATTGAATCTGTCTGCCATTGACCACCCAAGTAACCACAGAGGAGTTTCCTACCCTGGCTAGACTTGGTTTTCCTTGTGTGTAAAATGAGGGTAATAGTGAGGACTGACTGAATTAATACATGCTAAGAATATGCTAGGAATCTGCAGTTGGTATCCGCAGGGGTTGGTTCCAGGACACCCCGTTTCCCTTCTTGGATATCAAAATCTGGATGTTCGAGTCCTGTATATAAAATGGCATTGACAAGCCGGGCTTGGTGGCGCACGCTTGTAATCCCAGTACTTGGGAGGCTGAGACCAGAGGATCCGGGTTCGCAGCCAGCCTCAGCTACTTAGTGAGGCCTCCACAACTTAGTGTGACCCTGTTTCAAAATAAAGAATAAAAAAAAAAATAAGGGCTGGGGATGTGGCTCGGAGGTAGAATGCCCCTGGGTTCAATCCCTGGTACTGCAAAAAAATAAATAAATAAATAAAATAAAATAAAATGGCATTGACATATGTGATCCTGTAATCCCAATACTTGGGAGGCTGAGACAGGAAGATTGCAGATTCGAAGCCAGCCTCAGTAAGTGAGACCTTCAACAACTTAGTGAGACCTTATTTCAAAATTTAAAAATAGAGAAAGAGCTGGGGGTGTAGCTCAGCGTTAGAATGCTCTGGGTTCAATCTCCAGTATCATTAAAAAATAATAATAGCTGGGTGTGATGGCACACGCCTGTAATCCCAGACAGGAGAATCACAGGTTTAAGTCCAGCCTCAGCAACTTAGTGAGACCCTGTTTCAAAATAAAAAACATAAAATAGGGCTGGGGGTGTAACTCAGAGGTAGAATGCCCCTGGGTTCAATCCCCAGTACCACACACACACACACACACACACACACACACACACACACACACCACACAAATAAATAAACAAATACATTTGCATAGCATTTGCATGTAACCTTTGCACATTTGCGTATAGCCTTTGAAGCCACCTCTAGATTACCTACAATACCTAATGCAGTGCAAATTGTTGTTCTGTTGTACTGTTTAGGAAATAATGAGAAGGAAAAAGGCCTGCACATGTTTAGTACAGACTTTTTCTTATTTGGTCCTGGGGATTGAACCTAGGGACATTCTACCGCTGAGCTACAACCCCAGCCCTTTTTTATTTTTTAATTTGAAATAGGATCTTACTAAGTAGCCGAGTATGGCCTTCAACCTATGATCCTCCTGTCTCAGCCTCCTAAGTACTGGGATTATAGGCATGCACCACCACGCCTGTCTAGTACAAACCATTTTTTTTAGGAAAAAAAAATATATATATATATATATATTTTTTTTTGTGTGTGGTACCGGGGATTGAACCCAGGGGCGTTTTACCTCTGAGCTACACCCCCGGCCCTATTTTTTATACTTTTTTGAAACCAGGTCTCATGAAGTTGCGGAGGGCCTCGCTAAGTAGCTGAGGCTGGCCACGAACCCGGATCCTCTGGTCTCCGCCTCCCAAGTACTGGGATTACAAGCATGCACCACCACACCCGTCTCTTTTAGAAAATATTTTTAATCCATGGTCAGTTGACGCCATACCTGTGAACCTGCGGACATGGAGGGCCGACTGTAATAGGTACTCATTAGCTGTTACTATTTTCCTCTCAGAGGCAGAATAAATGAGAGGCAAGTTCTCTGATGGCTTTGCTCTTGGTGTTTGCAGTGGGGGTGTCTTGGCAAAAAAGGGGAAGAACCAGAGGGCAGCATATGCCCCACTAGACTGTCACTCGCCCAGGATCCTTCCCCACGGTGCTCACAGGGCCTGGTCCCTAGGTCTGGCACATAGGAGGAGCCTAGTAAATATTGAATGGACAGATAGATGGACTGGCCGGGAACGGAAGGATGCATGTCTGCGTAGGTTCTTGGCAAGAATATTTCTGGAGGTCGTTACCAAAAGCCAAATGCCTTTGCCAGTTTTGGAAGTGCTCCCACGGCGCATCCTACCAGAGTTTGTCTCTGGGGGGACGTTCTAGTGTCCTGCTCACTGCCTTGGAAGTGTGGACTGTGCCTAAGTGCCAAAGCCTTTAAGGTTGGCTTCTGTTTCTCTCCCCGAGGACTCATGAGATTCTTGGAAATAGTCCTCCTGATAGAGCTAATTTTTCTCCGTGGTGTAATCAGACCAGGAAAAGTTAGGAACTTTGTAGAACTCTATTAACACAGCCTCCCGTCTCCAGGCTCCAATTGGCACATGAGTAAAGTTCAGCACAGTGAATCCTTGCAGGCAGTTGCCTGTGGACGCTGCTTAAGACCACGAGATGGTTTTGACTAGGTTCTTCTCCAATTTTCCCTCTCACCGCTGCCAATTTTGCTTCTGCCTATATCAGCTGTATCAGCATTAGGTTCACGTATATGTTACATAAAACCCCTAATTACAGTGGTTTATGACCACTATAGAAGACACCATAACTATGTGTCTTCCAACCAGTCCAGCCATCCCTTTCTTCATTGTCATGTACTGAGTACTCACTATGTCTCAGGCACTAGGCTAAGGACTTTGCATGCAATACCAGTATCTCATTTTATCCTTCCAAGAACTCTATGATGTAGGTACTAATGTCATCACCCCCATTTTAGACATCAGGGAACTGGTACAGAGAAGTTAAGTGATCTGTCCTGACAAGGAGGTGCCACTGTGAGGGTTCAAAGTCAAGCAGTCTAGCCCCAGAGCCTGTTTTTGGCCCAGACTGACCACCCTCTGTAGCAGTCAAGTGCAAGGATGGGGGAGGGCAGAGTGCGTGTGTGTGTCACACACGCTTGCACACATTGGTGCACACATGGTCAGTGTGCAGGATTGGGGGAGTGTCCTGTGATGATACCTGGGCACATCTCATATCTGTCTTTTATATCTTGAATCTAAACATAAAAGCCAAGCCAGGCATGGTGGTACATGCCTGTAATCCCAGTACTTGGGAGACTTGAGACAGGAGGATTGCAGGTTCAAGGCCAGCTTTGGCAACTTAGCGAGACTTTCAGCAACCTACTGAGACCCTGTTTCAAAACAAAAAATATATAGAAAGGGCTGGGGATGTAGTTCTGGGGTAGAATTCCCCTGGGGTCAATCCCTTGTACTACAAAAAAAAAAGTAAAAGCAAGGAAATGGGGCTTGAATGAAACTTTGCGAACAGAGATGAGTGACTGAGCGAGTCTCCTTGTGTGGAGGTTGGAGATGGACTTTTCCCCAGAAACTTTACTGTGTTATCACTAATCACTCTCAAATACTTAAACAATTTTTACTCTCTCATTTCCGTGATTGTGCATTAAGTTATCTTTATTGAACATGAAAACTGTTCAATACAAGTCTCAAAGGATGTTTTTGGTTCACATCCCAATAGCTTCTGTTAGAACAAATGGAAACTTTATAGATGCGACACAAGGAGATCAAGAGATTTGTATCGATCACAAAGTAGTTCTTAGTATCAATTCCCAAAACTTGTTTTGGCAGATAACTCCACTTTGGGGAACTATATCCCTAGGAAGAACACAAAAGAAAAGAAATTGAAAACACCCAAATAGTTCTTGAATAAACTCTGATATTAAATCACCAGAGTATAATGTTGCTATAAAAGTGACAGATGTATTACTAAGCTTGAAATAACTTGTAAATTACAATATCCAACCTACAGTTGTGTATACATAATGACTGCTTGAACTCTGGACACTCTGAAGGATATGTGGCTTGTTATTAGTCACCTTTCCATCCCTATAACAAAACACACAAGGCAATAAACTTATAAACTTTTGGCTCATGATTTTGGAGGTTCCAATCCAAGACCTTATGCCTTATTCATTTGGTCCTCTGGTGAGGACAGCACATCATGGTGGGATCATGTGGCCAAACAAGAAAACCACTTACCTCACAACCCAAGAAGCAAAGAGGAAAAGACTGGGTCCCACAATCCTCTTCGTGAGCACCCCCATCCCCAATGATCTGAAGACCTCTCATTAGGCCCCACCTCCCGGAGGTTCCACCACCTCCCAGTGGCACCTCTCGGGGGACCAAGCCTTTAACACACGGAACTTTGGAAGACATTCAATATCTGAACTATAGCAGCTGCAGAGGGTTTCATTGACTTTTGTCTGGGCGGTTCATTTTGGAAGGTGGATATAATTTGTTAAGAAGAGCTCGGGCATGGTGATGCACACCTGTAATCCCAGGATTTGGGAGGCTGAAACAGGAGGATTGCAGGCTTGAGGCCAGCCTCAGCAACTTAGCAAGACTCTGTTTCAAAATAAAAAATAAAAATAGGGCTGAGGGTGCAGTTTAGAGGTAGAATTCCCCTGGGCTCAATGCCCAGTACTCCTCCCCTTTCAAAAATATTGTTGAGAAGAACATGTCATTAAGTTAAAATCCTACACTGCCCTCAGAAGGCTAGAGACACTAACCAGGTAGGTTGGATGGGTAGACTTGCAGTGTCTGTCCTGAATGATCTCATTTTGTTCTTTTCCTTTCCATTTAGGATTCTTCCTCTGGAACTCGGACAGAAGTGCTCACATTCCCCGGCCCCTACCATGGTCTCAGAAGACAGAAGAGAGACTGGGTTATTCCTCCCATCAGCTGCCCGGAAAATGAAAAAGGCCCATTTCCCAAAGATCTGGTTCAGGTAGAGAAGAAAGTTCTCTATTTCTCTGGGAGGACTTGGGCAGGGAAGGACCACAGAAGAGAAAAGGGAAAGACCCAATGCTGGGATCTTCCCTTGCCAATTCTGCTTCTTTCTATTTTATCTTCAGATCAAGTCCAACAGGGACAAAGAAACCAAGGTTTTCTACAGCATCACTGGCCAGGGAGCTGACACACCCCCGGTTGGTGTGTTTACTATTGAAAGAGAAACTGGATGGCTGAGGGTGACAGAGCCGCTGGATAGAGAAAAAATCGCCAAGTACATCGTGAGTATCTCGTAGAAGCTCACTGACCATGCGGGACACCTGTCCAATTTGTTTTGGTCAACCCATGTTGGACCCCCAGATCACATGCTCTAGACATGTGAACATTGATAGCTCTTGGCCTTTTTTTTTTTTTTTTTCTTTTTGTGATGCTGGGGATTGAACCCAGGGGTTTTCTACCTCTGAGCTACATCCCCGGCCCTATTTTATTTTTTTATTTTGAAACAGGGTCTTGCTAAGTTGCTGACAACTTCACTCAGTTGTGGAGGCTGGCTTTGAACCTGTGATCTCCTGTCTCAGCCTCCCAAGTATTGGGATTACAGGTGTGCACCACCGCACTCCGTTCTCTTGGCCTTTTGATATGGTGAAATGACAAGACAGCCTGGGACACTTTGGGGTGCTTAGTTTTTTCCTTATTAGGAAAAACAGGGGAAAGAATCTTCACACATTATGCATGAGTTTAGACCCAAACCATCAACTTGTTCTTGGACTAGAAGTTTCTCGCCTAAAGAAAGACAATAGTGGTGTATTGGGGAGCAGAAGCCATTTCTGGGACTTCATAACAATATGAGCTCAGGGGAGAGGAAGCTAGTGTGTTAATGCCAATGCAAAAAAACCTCGGGAACAACACTAGACAGGAGTGGCCAGAGCCGATTTTACTGGTTTTTTTTGGTACTGTGGATTGAACCCAGGGGCCTTCTACCTCCAAGCTATACTCCCAGACTGATGTTATTTCTTATTTGAAAACAGGGTCTCACTAAGTTTCTAAGAGCCTTACTGAGTTGCTGAGGCTGGCTTCGAACCTGCGATCCTTCTGTCTCAGCTTCCCAAGTACTGGGATTGCAGGTGTGCGCCACCACGCCTGGCTTGATTTTACCCTGATTGCAGCAAGTTCTTTAGGCTTCTACCTTGATCTCTAGTCCTGATGCCCCATCTTCCCCTGGGATGGGGAGATCTAACCGGTGGGCGTGTCCTACAGCCCATGGTTCTTAGCTCATCCTGATATCATTTTCTGGGGTCTCACAGTGGGAAGCAGGCCCCTGTCTCCCACTCTTCTCCCTCGTCAGGGCCCAAGTAACCCCCTCCCCGCTCTTGCAGCTCTTCTCGCACGCCGTGTCCTCCAACGGGAACGCCGTGGAGGACCCCATGGAGATTGTGATCACGGTGACGGATCAGAACGACAACAAGCCCGAGTTCATCAAGCAGGTCTTTGAGGGCTCCGTCATGGAAGGTGCTCTTCCAGGTACGTCTGGAACAAGGAGCTGCACACGTTGGCTCTGCGGACCCCAGAGTGTTAGGGCTGGAGCTTGGGGTCAGGGCTCTGAAATTGACTGCTCGTAGGGACACAATTTCTACAGAAGCCCATGCATGTGTACGTGTGTATATAGAACACTCTACAGAAACATATGAAATAGGAACAGTTTAAAACAACTTTCCCAATTAAGAAACAGATCCTCACCCATCCCTTAAACCCCTGTGCAACCCTTCTTGTTCACATTCTTGTCTTTCCTCCATAAAGGGAACCATTGTCCTGACTTTCTTTATTTTCTGTGGTACTGGAGATTGAACCTAGGGATTCAACCCAGGCATCCTACTTCCGAGCTACACCCCCAGCCCTATTTTTTATTCTTTATTTTGAAATAGGGTCTTACTAAGTTGCAGAGGGCCTCACTAAGTAGCTGAGGTTGGTTGTGAACCCGGATCCTCTGGTCTCAGCCTCCCACATACTGGGATTACAAATGTGCACCACCATGCCTGGCAAACCCCCAGGCCTTTTTATTTTTTGTTTTGAAACAGGGTCCTACCAAGTTACTGAGGCTGGCCTCAAACCTGTGATCCTCTCATCTCAGCCTTCCAAGTACTGGGATTGTAGGCACGTGCCACCACATCAGCTGTTATTTTTTTTATTACTATTATTTTGAAACAGGATCTTACTAAATTGCTGAGGGTCTCACTAAGTTGTAGAGTTATCCAGGCTGTCCTTGAACCTGCGATTCTCCTGTCTCAGCCTTCCTTCCAAGTACTGGGATTACAGATGTGTGCCAACATGCCTGGTTTGCTGGCCATTTTTAATTTCTTATTTATGACTTGTGTATTCAAGTCTTTTGTCCTTTTTTCCTCTGGGAGTAGTTGTATTTATTGATTATTAATTTATTTAGGTGTTCCGGACACTAGTACTTTTTTAGTCATCTGTGTTGTAAATATTTTCTT
Organism: Glis glis; assembly: GCA_004027185.1. NCBI lineage: Eukaryota > Metazoa > Chordata > Mammalia > Rodentia > Gliridae > Glis > Glis glis. The sequence continues at coordinate 8,445 of PVJS01016245.1, forward strand.
CCACCTTGAAGACAATGATGTCAAATGGCTGTTCTCTTTCATGGGGCTGTGGCTGTGAGGCTGGTTGTAGAGAATTCTGAGATTTTCCTTAATTTTTTTTTTTTTTTTTTGTGGTGCTGAGGGTTGAACCCATGGGCTTTCTACCTCCAAGCTACACCCTAAGCCCTATTTCTATTTTTTACTTGGAAACACAGACTTGCTACGTTGCTGAGGGCCTCACTGGATTGCTAAGGTTGACTTTGAACCTACAATCCTCCTCTCTCAGCCTCCCAAGTACTGGGGTTACAGGCAAGCACCACCATGCCTGGCTTGAGTCTGGTTTTTTTTTTTTTTTGTAGTACTAGGGATTGAACCCAGGGGCCTTCTACCTCCAAGCTATACCCCCAGCCCCATTTACTTTTTATTTTGAAGCAGGGTCTCACTAAGTTGCTGAGAGCCTCATTAAGTAGCTGAGGCTGGCTTTGAACCTGTGATCCTCCTGTCTCAGCCTCCCAAGTACTAGGATAACAGGCTTGCACCACCATGGCTGGCAAATTTTCTTTATTTTTTACACCATTCAACTCAGTAGGAGAAAAACAGCAAGATGTTTTAGTTGAAGGTTATTCATTCCCAAACTCCTCCTCACCCCACTCCTCCCACAATGTGTGCCTGGAAAGTTGAACACAGCTCATTTAGTTATGGTGCTTTCTTCCTTCCCTAGCAATCTGGTGAGAATTTTAGAAATAAATAGAGAGCAGCTGGGTGTGGTGGCACACATCTGTAATTGCAGTACTTGGAAGGCTGAGACAGGAGGATCGCAGGTTCAAGGACAGCCTGAATAACTCTGTGAGACCTTCAGCAACCTAGCAAGATCCCATTTCACAACAAAAAATAAAAAGGGCTGGGGTGTAACTTAGAGATAGAATGCCCCTAGGTTCAATCCCCAGTACCAAAAGACAAGAAACAGAGAACAGGGGAACTGGGACAGAGTACGATCTCTAGGGCTCGCCTTTACCACTCAGGACAGGATCGGGCAGAGCTATATTGAGCAGGTCCCAGAGCGCAGCCTGACCAAGTCTTCCTCTCCTTTGATGCTTCCAGGAACCTCGGTGATGCAGGTGTCAGCCACAGACGCAGACGACGACGTAAACACCTACAACGCCGCCATCAAGTATTCCATCCTCAGCCAGGAGCCCACGCTACCCCATAGCAACATGTTCACCATCAATGGGCAAACGGGGGTCATCAGCGTGGTCACCACCGGGCTGGACCGAGAGGTCAGGCAAGGCGCAGGGTGGGCCCGTGGGAGTCAAAAGCAAATGCGTATTAGCTAATTCCCACAGATTTTGCAAAACTGTGGTGAGGCCGGTTAGTTCAATGGTCTGAGCTTTGCATCTGAACATCTGCCCAGAGGTTCTGTGCCTCAATGGAGGCAGCCTGGCATTTAAGCAGATGATAAAATCTCCTGGTTGGATATATGCAGTGGGCTGGGCTGGGCATGAGGTGGCTGTTGGTGCTGGTCCTGACTCGGGTACGTGTGATCTGTCTGCAGAGTTTTCCCACGTACACGCTGGTGGTCCAGGCTGCCGACCTTCAAGGTGACGGCTTGAGCACGACGGCCACGGCCCTGATCTCCGTCACCGACATGAACGACAACCCACCCATCTTCAACCCCACCTCGGTAATTCCGCACCTTCTCACGCGGTTTCCAGAGAAAAGCTTTGCTGTCACGAACCACATTTCATGACTGCTCATGGGCAGACCCCTTGACAGCTCTTCCTCAGAAAAGTGAAGGTCGATTTCAAACCCATGAGCAAGCGTCTTGGGCTCACAGCTGTCTTTGAGCATCTTTCTAACATCCTTAACCTGAAGCCCATTGGTGCAGGATTATCCAGTTGCAAAAACACCCGTTGAACCCATGGCCTCATGTTATGCATCTTGGTAGTAACCTTACTGGGTTTCATGTATTCATCAAACAAGAAAATACTTGTTAAACACTGGAGATATAGTCACAAAGAAAGCAGATAAAGATTCTAGTCGCATGGAGCTTGTAGTCTAACCAGGGAGATATTGGTAACTTACAGGAATTATTGACTGCCAAGATTATTAAATGTATTTAAGGAGAAGATGCTGAGAGCCAAGTAGAAGAACTTTAAATCTTATTGAATTAGTTAGAAGCCAATTTAGTAACAGAGACTTCATTGTTGTGGTTTAAACAAGTAGGGTTGACTTTTTTCACTTGGGTCACAAAAAGCCCAGGGGCAATTGCTATCCCATCATCCTTAGTACAAGACTTCTATCCTCAATGTCACCTCGTGGCCCAAGATGGCTGCTGTAGCTCCAGCCAGTCTCATATGAGTACTAGCTTCTCCTCCTATAGGTAAGGAGGGCCTGTTCCTAGAGTGGACACAGCCTTTGGAACTTGTGCCCGTTGCGTGACCTGGCCTCGTCACACCATCTCCTCCATGCTTGGACCCTCTGAGACCTGGCTCCACTCTTGATGTTAGCATGTCACAATGACCCATCTCTTCCTTCGCTCTGCAGTACCAGGGTCAGGTGCCTGAGAATGAGGTCAATGCCGTCATCACGACACTCAAAGTGACCGACGCTGACGCCCCCAATACCCCAGCCTGGGAGGCCGTGTACACCGTATTAAATGATAATGAGCAGCAATTTGTCGTCGTCACGGACCCAGTAACCAACGATGGCATTCTGAAAACAGCTAAGGTTTGTACGGTGCCTGGCAAGATGCACAAAGTAACACCCGAGCTGTTGTCCACTCCCCGTCCCCCAGCACTTTCTCAGAAATAGATTAGCATTGGCAGCGTGGGGGTGGGGCAGCTCTCCCAGATTCTCGTGGACCCACTATGTTTGACTCTGTGCTAAAATTGAAGAGGCAGATAGCCGGGCGTGGTGGCACACGCCTATAATCCCAGTACTTGGGAGGCTGAGACAGGAGGATCGCAGGTTCGTAGCCAGCCTCAGCAACTTAGTGAAACCCTGTTTCAAAATAAAAAATAAAATAGGTCTGGGGGTATAGACCGGAGGCCCTGAGTTCCAACCCCAGTACCACAAACAAACAAATAAAAAAACAAAACTGAAGAGGCAGTACTATCTGCTTTAGTAGAATATTTCCCAGAAACACTTGCCTCCTGCAATCCCCATCCTATTTTGCAAATGAGAGGGAACATGGCCTACTGGTCTTAGATATTTTGTTGGACTATTTTATTTTATTTTTATTTTTATTTATTTATTTATTTTTTTTTTTGCGGTACCAGGGATTGAACCCAGGGGCGTTTTACCTCTGAGCTACACCCCTGGCCCTATTTTTTATACTTTATTTTGAAACCGGGTCTCACGAAGTTGCGGAGGCCCTCACTAAGTAGCTGAAGCTGGCCACGAAACCGGATCCTCTGGTCTCTGCCTCCCAAAGTACTGGGATTACAAGCGTGTGTGCCACCACGCCTGGCTTTTCATTTACTTATTTAATTAATTAATTATTTTTGTGGTACCGGGATTGAACCCAGGGGCATTCTACTTCTGAGCTCCACCCCCAGCCCTTTGATTTTTTTGTTTTGGTTTCTGGGAGCCTCACTAAGTTGCTAAGGCTGGCCTTGAAACTGCAATCCTTCTGTCGCAGCCTCTCAAGTACTAGGATTACAGGTGCGCACCACCATGTCCAGCTTCTTGTATTTTTTAACTTATTTTTTTTTCTCTCTTTCTCTCCAGGGCTTGGATTTTGAGGCAAAGCAACAGTACATTCTTCATGTGACAGTGACGAATGCGGTCCCCTTTGAGGTGAATCTCCTCACCTCTACAGCCACCGTCACCGTGGACGTGATGGATGTAAACGAAGCCCCTATCTTTGTGCCTGCCGAAAAGAGAGTGGAAGTACCTGAAGACTTTGGGGTGGGCCTGGAAATCACGTCCTACACTGCCCGGGAGCCAGACACGTTCATGGAACAGAAGATCACGTGAGTGTGGGGGTTTCTCAGTGGCCTTGCAGCAACTGGATAGTGTTATGTATTTATAAATTTTCTTATTTAGATATATGTATACACACATCCTGTATGGCTTAACAACAGGCGTACATTGTGAGAAATGCGTCCTTGGCTAATTTCATCACTGTGTACACATGATGATGGCTTGTTATGCTAAGATGGGCATTGTCACTAGGCCATGCAATCTTTTTTGGGGGTGGGTACTGGGGATTCAGCCCAAGGGCATTATACCTCGGAGCTACACACACACCCCTTTTTTTGTTTTGTTTTGTTTTTTGTTTGGAAACAGGGTCTTGCTAGGTTGCTGAAAGCCTCTATATTGCTAAAGCTGTCCTTGAACCTGTGATCCTCCTGTCTTAGCCTCCCAGGTACTGGGATTACAGACATGTGCCACCATGCCCAGCTTATTTCTTTATTTTTTTTTAAATTTTTTTGTGGTCAGAGGCATTTTACCTCTGAGCTACATCCCCAGACCAATTTTATTTCTTATTTGGAAACAGGGTCTCACTAGGTTGCTGAGAGCCTCACTAAATTGCTGAGGCTGACCTTGAACCTGCGATCCTCCAGTCTCAGCCTCCCAAGTAGAAGCTTGCGCCACCACACCCAGCTTCTTCTTTTTTTTAATGGTACTGGGGATTGAACCCAGGAGCATTCTACCTCCAAGCTACACTCCCAGCCCTATTTTTTAATTCTTTATTTTGAAACAGGGTTTCACTAAGTTGCGGAGGGCCTCACTAAGTTGTTGAGGCTGGCTATGAACCTGTGACCCTCCTGTCTCAGCCTCCTAAGTACTGGGATTACAAGCATGCGCCACCACACCTGACTTATTTCTTCTTCTTTTTTTTTTTTTTTGGCAGTACCAGGGATTGAACCCTGGGGCATTTTACCTCCAAGCTACATCCCCAGCCCTAGTTTTTATTCTTTATTTTGAAACAGGGTCTCACTAAGTTGTAGAGGGCCTCACTAAGTAGCTGAGGCTGGCCACGAACCTGCAATCCTCCGGTCTCATCCTCCCAAGTACTGGGATTACAAGTGTGCGCCACCACACCTGGCTTATTTCTTATTTTTATTTTTATTTTTAAAATTTATTTATTTATTTTTTTTGCGGTACCGGGGATTGAACTCAGGGGCGTTTTACCTCCGAGCTACACCCCCGGCCCTATTTTTTATACTTTATTTTGAAACCGGGTCTCACTAAGTTGCGGAGGGCCTCACTAAGTAGCTGAGGCTGGCTGCAAACCCGGATTGTCCGGTCTCTACCTCCCAAGTACTAGGATTACAAGTGTGCGCCACCACACCCGGCTTATTTCTTATTTTTAAACAGTATCTCTCTGAGTTGCTGAGGCTCTCCCTAAATTGATGAGATTGGTCTCAAACCTGTGATCCTCCTGTCTCAGTCTCCTGAGTCGCTGGGATTACAGGCATGCACCACCAAGCCTGGCTGTTGTGGCAAATTTTATGTAGGGTTGAGAGTTTTCAAAATAAAAATGTTGGAAGCAGCCGGGCGTGGTGGTGCACGCTTGTAATCCCAGTACTTTGGGAGGCGGAGACTGGAGGATCCAGGTTCGCGGCCAGCCTCAGCTCTCTCTCTCTCCCCCTCTCTCTCTCTCTCTCTCTACCTAGTGAGGTCCTCCACAACTTCGTGAGACCCGGTTTCAAAATAAAGTATAAAAAAATAGGCTGGGAGCCGGGCGTGGTGGCGCACGCTTGTAATCCCAGTACTTTGGGAGGCAGAGACCGGAGGATCCAGGTTCGCGGCCAACCTCAGCACGCATGCGCACGCGCACGATCAATCAATCTCTCTCTCTCTCTCTCTCCCTCTCTCTCCCTCTCTCTCCCTGTTTCTCTCTCTCTCTCTCTCTTTTTCTCTCTACCTGGTGAGGCCTTCCGCAACTTTGTAAGACCCAGTTTCAAAAATAAAGCATTAAAAAATAGGGCCGGGGGCGTAGCGCGGAGGTAGAACACCCCTGCGTTCAATCCCCGGTACGGCCAAAAAAAAAAAAAAAAAAGTATAAAAAAATAGGAGCCGGGCGTGGAGGTGCACGCTTGTAATCCCAGTACTTTGGGAGGCGGAGACTGGAGGATCCGGGTTTGCAGCCAGCCTCAGCTCTCTCGCTCTCTCTCTCCCTGTTTCTCTCTCTCTCTCTCCTTAGTGAGGCCCTCCGCAACTTCGTGAGACCCGGTTTCAAAATAAAGTATAAAAAATAGGGCCGGGGGCGTAGCGCGGAGGTAGAACGCCCCTGCGTTCAATCCCCGGTACCGCAAAAAAAAAAAAAAAAAAAGGGCCGGGGGTGTAGCATGGAGGAAGAACGCCCCTGGGTTCAATCCCCAGTACCGCAAAAAAAAAAAAAAAAAAATGTTGACCTTTTTAGGTATCGGATTTGGAGGGACACTGCCAACTGGCTGGAGATTAATCCGGACACTGGTGCCATTTCCACCCGGGCTGAGCTGGACAGAGAGGACTTTGAGCACGTGAAGAACAGCACCTACACCGCCCTCATCATCGCCACGGACAATGGTAGGGGTAGACAGCTGGCTCCCTCCTTGGCCCTCCACCCTTCTTCTGTTTTGTCTTGTTTTTTTGGTACTGGGGATTGAACCCAGGGGCATTCTACCTCCAAGATACACCCCTAGACCTTTTTATTTTTGCTTCAAAATGAGGTCTGGCTAGGTTGCTACGAGTCTCCCTAAATTGCTGAAGCTGGTCTCAAACTTCTTGTCTCACGCCTCCCAAACACTGGGATTACAGGCATGTGCCACCACACCTTAACCTTTTTCTCTTATTCCTAAACAAAAGAATCCTCATTGTCAAACATTTAAATAATTTGGGTCGAGTAGAAGTTCCTTTCCACCTGTTCCTCTCTGTGACTCAACCCTACTTCTTGCCCACGGAGCCTGGGTTTGTGTCCTGGGCCCATGGCTTAATACCTGTGTGACCTTGCACTTACTACTTAATTTTTATGTCAATTAGTTCCTATATATGACAAAATGATAGTTCTCCATCTGGATTAGGTGATTTAATTTATGTAAACATACTTAGAATAGTGTTTGCCAGTTGCTATACAAGGGCCGTCAGAGCATCGTATGTGCTGTATAACAAATGTTATTTTATCATCATTAGTCACGTGTCAGTCCTTCCAGACTATTTCTGTATATTTAAATATACCTATATAAAATATAGTTTATTATATTGGTTTATAGGCTTTTTTGTTTGGTTTTATTATAAAAAACATGTCATCCATATTTAAATTTGGGGGGTAGGAGACATAATTGAGTGGTAGAGCACTTGCATAATGTGCATGAGGCCCTCAGTTCAATCCCTAGGGCTGCAAAATAAATAAATAAATGAATGAATAACTGGGCGTGCTGGCACACGCCTGTAATCCCAGCACTTTAGAGGTTGAGGCAGGAGGTTCGATCACAGGTTTGTGGCCAGCCTCAGCAACTTAGTGAGACCCTATTTCAAAATAAAAAAGTAAAATAAAGTAGGACTGGGGGTGTAGCTCAGAGGTCGACTGCCCCTGGGTTCAATCCCCAGTACCCCCCCACTCAAATCATCATCATCATCATCATAGCTAGGAGGTAGTAATTCTGATTGGTTACTTCAGGGGTTACTTTTTTTTTTTTTTTGCCGTACCGGGGATTGAACCCAGGGGCGTTTTACCTCCGAGCTACACCCCCCGGCCCTATTTTTTATACTTTATTTTGAAACCGGGTCTCATGAAGTTGTGGAGGGCCTCACTAAGTAGCTGAGGCTGGCTGCGAACCCGGATCCTCCAGTCTCTGCCTCCCAAGTACTGGGATTACAAGCGTGGGCCACCACGCCTGGCCAGGGGTTACTTTTTGCCTGCGTTTTTCCCTCCGGCGCTGCGTTTGGAACCCAGGGCCGCCCACTTGCTAGACAAGCACTCTACACCCCCAGCCTTTGCATGCATTTTAATAGAAGGCCTAAAAGGAGAGTGAAGTTTATTTAGAAAAACCTACTAGCTCATGAAAAAAATATATTTGCAAAGTTCATGTTAAATGGCATATGCTCATTTGTTTTTAAAAAAATCTGCACTATTAAAAAAAAAAGCGGTTTAACAAAATCAGTCTTGGCATCCAGGCCTAACTATTTATAGGAGCCAGGCTCCTGATGTTGCTGTTATTACTGTTTCCCTGTCATACGCTAATATTGATGGTGATGGGTCCCCGAGTGTCTATTTTCCCTACTACTGCAAGTTTAGTGCTGTGTCAGGACATAAAAGAAATGTTAACAGGAGTGTGTATGAACTGCCAGATCTATTTAGAAAAGCCACGTGCAGCAATTCCAAAAGGCTCAACCCTTTGAGAATGACCTTAAGTGGCACAGAAGTTCAGGGGGAGGGGGGTGGGGGAGAAAATGAAGGCTTCATGGAGGAGTTAAAATTTAATGAATGAGCTGGGCATGGTGGTGCATGCTGGTAATGCTAGTACTTAGGAGGCTGAGACAGGAGGACACAGGTTCGCGACCAGCCTCAGCAACTTGTAAGGCTTTCTGCAACTTAGTGAGACCATGTTTCAAAATAAAGAATAAAATAGAGCTGGGGTATATCTCAGAGGCAGAAGGCACCTGGGTTCTATCTCTAGTACCCCCCCCCCAAATTTTTTTAATGAATGAAGACAGTGAGGCAAGAACAGGAAGGAGGCTGTCCTCAGCATCAGCAATCACCGGAGTCATTGTTCACAAAGCAGGGAATGAGCTCGGCAGAAAGCCGTCCAGCTGGGCGTGGAGGGACAGAGGCTCTGTGGGGAGCTGGGGCCTGGCAAGGGATGAATGACAACCCAGGACAAGATTTGCTCCGCTGGGAGGCAGAGAGGCGTCTTCAGCGTCCCTGAGCTGTGATATCTCCTCTGTGCTTTCTCTCAGGGTCTCCCATCGCCACTGGAACAGGGACCCTCCTCCTGATGCTCTCCGACGTGAATGACAACGCCCCCATCCCAGAACCCCGAAGTATGCAGTTCTGCGAGAGGAATCCCCAGCCTCACGTCATAAACATTGTGGATCCGGATCTCCCCCCCAACACATCCCCCTTCACGGCGGAGCTCACGCACGGCGCCAGCGTCAACTGGACCATTGAGTACAACGACCCAGGTGGGAGCCTGAACTTTACTCCCCAAACTCCACTCTACCTGCCGGGCTTCTCCTTTCCCCACTTCTCAATTTCCCTCCCCAACGATGCCACCCCTCCCCTTTGGTATTTGTTCCTTGAGTCTTCTGCATTGACGATTGGCTCCACAGGTCTCCTTCCTAGTGTTTAGCTTTGGGACATAATGCCCGGTGACCGAAACCCCCACAGCTGTGTTCCGCACTCAGCTTTGGAATGTCTTTTGTTCCCCAACAGTTTGGTTTCAGAACCAGCTTTCTTTTCCTCCCTTGGTCCCAGCGTTTCTTTTGCTTTCCCCAGGCCAAGAGTCTCTCATTTTGAAGCCAAAGAAAACCTTAGAGGTGGGTGACTACAAAATCAATCTCAAGCTCATGGATAATCAGAACAAAGACCAGGTGACCACCTTGGATGTCGTCGTGTGTGACTGTGAAGGGACCGTCCACAACTGTATGAGAGCCAACTATGTGGAAGCGGGATTGCAGGTTCCCGCCATCCTGGGGATTCTTGGAGGAATCCTCGCTTTGCTGAGTAAGTGCTTCTGGCGGGTGGTTCAGCCTTTGACTTCTAAAGTGGGCTCCCCACTTTATTTCCTAGAAATAGCTTTTAGTTAGGGTACAGGTTAACTGATAGAAGAAAGACTCAAGTGTTGGGCATGGTGGTGTGCGCCTGTATTTCTGGTGCTTGGGAGGCTGAGACAGGAAGATCGCAGGTTTGAGGCCAGCCTCAGCAACTTAGCGAGGTCCTATTTCTTTTTTTTTTTTTTTTGCGGTACTGGGGATTGAACACAGGGGCGTTCTACCTCTGTGCTACGCCCCCGGCCCTATTTTTTTTATACTTAATTTTTAAACCGGGTTTCACGAAGTTGCGGAGGGCCTCACTAAGGAGAGAGAGAGAGAGAGACGGAGAGAGAGAACGAGAGAGCTGAGGCTGGCCACGAACCTGGATCCTCCGGTCTCCGCCTCCCAAAGTACTGGGATTACAAGCGTGCGCCACCACGCCCGGCTAGCGAGGTCCTATTTCAAAATAAAAAAGATAAATTAGAAGCCGGGCGTGGTGGCACACGCTTGTAATCCCAGTACTTGGGAGGCTGAGACCGGAGGATCCAGGTTCGCAGCCAGCCTCAGCTACTTAGTGAGGCCTCTGCAACTTAGACCCTGTTTCAAAATAAAGAATGAAAAATAAGACTGGGGGTGTAGCTTGGAGACAGAAGCCCTGAGTTCAATCCCCAGTACCACCAAAAAAAAAAAAAAAAAAAAAAATCCACAGGTGTTGGGGTGGAGTGCAGGGTGAGCAGTCAGTATCGATGTCTAAAAGGGACGCTGGGGGAAAACCAGCAGTTGTCATGCTACTTTTTGACACTGATATCTCCTTTGCCCAGCCGTAGAGGGAACCCAGGGTTGATGCAGATGCTGTTACAGCTTCTAAAATTGAGTGACGGCAAATCAAGTAGAAAACTGTCCAAGATGATACCTGTATAATTAGAGACTAAAAGAGTGGCATGGGTCACAAATGCCTTTGCAGTTAGAAAAGGAGCAATGGCGCACTCCCATGTAATCCCAGTACTTGGGAGGCTGAGACAGCAGGAGGATCACAGGTTCAAGGCTAGCCTCTGCAACTTAGCAAGACCCTCAGCAACTTAGCAAGACCTTGTTTCAAAATTAAAAAGAAAGGGGGGGCTGGGACATAGTTTGAAAGTAGAATGTCCCTGGGTTCAATCCCCAGTACCCCCCCAAAAAAAAGATAAGGAACATACCAGGTGATTTTTTTTTTTTTTTTTTTGCGGTACAGGGGATTGAACCCAGGGGCGTTTTACCTCCAAGCTACACCCCCAGCCCTATTTTTTATCCTTTATTTTGAAACCGGGTCTCACGAAGTTGCGGAGGGCCTCATTAAGTAGCTGAGGCTGGCCGCGAACCCGGATCCTCCGGTCTCCGCCTCCCAAGTACTGGGATTACAAGCGTGCGCCACCATGCCCGGCCATACCAGGTGATTTTTGTAGTCTGTGTCTGCCCTCCCTCAATGGATTAACAATCATCAGCACACATTATAGGCACTTTTAGGCTGACACAGCAGCCCTGCTCACAATTCTTTTCTGGCTCCAAAATCAAAGCCAAATTCCTTACAGCGGTCCCCACACACCCCTGCCCTCCGCTCAGCCTTGCTGGCCTCCTTACTTCCCTAGTGCATTGTCCACTGTGTTGTCGCACAGATAGGAACTGTGGGAATGTGATAGATTGCAGCTGGTTTAAAGGCGGCCAGTGGTTGTCCTTCTGCCACCTGTCCCAGTGCAAGGTTCTGATGGTCTGTGCTGGCTGCTCCCTCTGGCCTTCTTTGCCTGCGGTTCATCACTCTCTCCCTCTCCCCTCTCCAGTCCTGATTCTGCTGCTCCTGCTGTTTGTCCGGAGGAGAGGGGTGGTCAAAGAGCCCTTACTACCCCCAGAAGACGACACTCGGGACAACGTTTATTACTATGATGAAGAAGGAGGTGGAGAAGAAGACCAGGTGGGTTTTGAAAAATATAAAAAGCACCAGGCATGGTGGCACCTATAATTCCAGTACTTGGGAGGCTGAGACAGGAGGATCACAGGTTCAAGGACAGCCTCAACATCTTAACAAGACTCTCAGTAGCTTAGTGAGAGCCTGTTTCAAAATAAAAAGGGCTGGGGGATGTAGCTTGGAGGTAGAATGCCCCTGGGTTCAATCCCCATCCCCTTCCCCCCCAAATAAAAATAAAAAGCTTGAGGCTAGTTAGAGCACTTGCCTAGCATGTGTAAAATTGTGAGTTTGATCCCCAGCATCGCAAAAATAAATAAATAAAAAGCTAGCAGGGCATGGTAACACACGCCTATGATCCCAGTACTTGGGAGGCTGAGACAGGAGGCTCACAGGTTCAAGGATAGCCTCAGCAACTTAGCAAGACTAATAGCAACCTAGTGAGACCCTGTTTTAAAATACAAAATAAAAATGGCTGGGGTTGTAGCTCAAAGGTAGAATGCCCCTCTGGGTTCAATCTCCAGTACCAAAGATAAAAATAAAAGGCTCAATGGTGATCTCTTTATTTGGAAGAAGCAATGGTGAAGAGAAGGCAGACATTTGAAATCACTGTTTCACTCTACATATGATTTTTAAAGCCCAAGCCCCCAGAATAAACACTGTCATTAGCCACCATCATCATCCTCACCAATACAGCTAACATTTATTAATCGCCTACTGGACTGCATCCTGACAAGACGACTGAGGCACAGACAATTGAGCAACCTGCCCAAAGTCATACAGCTAGTAAGGGGTGGAACCAAGCAGTCTGGCTCCAGAGCCTGCGTTCTTCATCACTATTCTCAGGACATGATCTTCAATCAAATTATCTTTAAAGATAATTTGAAGAAATTATTGCAGAACAACTGATCTGTTTTAATATTTTATTTCTCTTTAGTTTTTAGCCAGTCCAGTTTCTCGCTTGTTGTGGACATTAAATCCTTGGGCCCTCTGTGTTTTCCCTGAGTTTGCAGATGGTCTTGATTTGCCATACTTGAGAGTTCCAGATTTAAAAGTCTCTTTCATATGTAATGGAGAGTACCAGGTATACTGTATCAGTGAGCAGTTATCATCATACTGCTGTATAACAAACATCCCTGGGATCTCACCGGCACACAATAAGCACGTCTTTCTCAAGCATCCAGGGGTTAGGGTTAGGGAAAGACGTGCTTACTGTGTGCCGCTGAGATCCCAGGGTTGATCTCAGCAAGGCTCACAGGAATCTATAGGTTGACTAGAGCTCAGCTGGTCGAGGCAGATTTTCACTAAATGGCTCTAAGCTGTCAGTTGTGTCCAGGTCTGCTGTGTATAAGTCTCATCATCTTTGTACGAGCAGGCTAGTAAATGTCAAGATTTTGCCTGTTGTTTAATTGCCTAAAGCAATTAAGACACAGGTCAACATTAATGGATGTGTATTCTTTTCACAGAGGCCATGGTAGGGAGGGAGTAAATATTTGCTGAATAATAACCCAATAATCATGTCCTATGAAAAGCAAATAAAACACAACAGTTTATTTTTATACCTAGAAGTGCTATCTGTTTTGACCTATGTTTTCTTCCAGTAGTAAGTGGAAGACTCTTAGTTTGAAAACTGTCATTTCATATTAAGTTGGGTACATGCTGGTAAACATCATGCAGTTGACAGCTAAGGCGTTATCCAGAACCATAGCCATAAAGCCAACATAGCCCCGTGTATGTGACTGTTTCTTTTTGGCTTTCTGTCACACTTTTACCTTTTTCTCCAAAGGACTTTGACTTGAGCCAGTTGCATAGAGGCCTGGATGCTCGACCTGAAGTGACTCGTAATGATGTGGCACCAACCCTCCTGAGTGTGCCCCAGTATCGTCCCCGCCCTGCCAATCCTGATGAAATTGGGAATTTCATTGATGAAGTAAGTAAGCAAAGTCGAGAGCCAAGTCACAGCATATCTCAACAGTGACAATCATAAGCTCAGGATAAGATGAGAAAGAACTCGGAGTGGAATGAACAAAGAATCCAGGAAGGGGATAGTCCGACAGAGTCTGTTTCCTTTTCCTTAAACTATGTCACCTAGTCATTTGCTCACTGACTGGAATTGTTTTCAGGGCTTGTCTGATAGTCTCGTGGCCCTTGGTGAGTCATGGTGGAGGCCGACTATGCTTAGTCTCCCATGGGGGCTGCAGTCACTAAGGACGACACAAAGCAATACAGTGTCAAGAGTGACCGTGGGATGTCCATTCAAGCCCCTGGGTCCTTAGAGATCAGGAAGGACCGGTTTCACCATCTCCCTTAGTTAGAGCTGGATTCAGGTCCCTTCCTCCATTCACATTCATGAATACAAGTCATTACATTTATTTGCAGCTGTTTTTTAAATTATAAAATAATATACTCACTTTTTTTTTTTTTTGCGGTACTGGAGATTGAACCCAGGGGCATTCTACCTCTGAGCTACATGCCCAGCCCTATTTTTTATTCTTTAGTTTGAAACAGGGTCTCACTAAGTTGCAGAGGGCCTCACTAAGTAGCTGAGACTGGCCGCGAACCTGGATCTGCCGGTCTCAGCCTCCCAAGTACTGGGATTACAAGCGTGTGCCACCACGCCTGGCTCTATACTCACTATTTTAAAAATATAAATTATGAAAATGTATGTAAAGAAGAGAAGCTGGGAGTGGTGGCACACACCTCTAATCCCAGTACTTGGGAGGCTGAGACAGAAGGATTATAGCTTTGAGGCCAGCCTCCGCACCTTAGTGAGACCCTGTTTCAAAATAAAAATTAAGCTGAGCATGGTGGCACAAGCCTGTTATCTCAGTACTTGGGAGGCTGAGATAGGAGGATCACAGCTTCGCAGCCAGCCTCAGCAACTTCGTGAGACCCTGTTCCAAAAATAATAAATAGGGCCGGGCGTGGTGGCGCACGCTTGTAATCCCAGTACTTTGGGAGGCGGAGACCGGAGGATCCAGGTTTGTGGCCAGCCTCAGCTCTTTCTCTCTTTCTCCCTGTCTCTCTCTCTCTCTCTCTCTCTCCTTAGTGAGGCCCTCCGCAACTTCGTGAGACCCGGTTTCAAAATAAAGCATAAAAAATAGGGCCGGGGGCATAGCGCGGAGATAGAACGCCCTGCGTTCAATCCCCGGTACTGCCAAAAAAAAAAAATAATAATAATAATAAATAGGGCTGGGGTGTAGCTCAGAGGTAGAATACCCCTGGGTTTAATTCCTAGTACCACAATATAAATAAATAAAGATAGATAGGTAGATAGATAGATAGATAGATAGATGGGCTGGGGGTGTAAATAGGAGGTAGAATGCTTCTGGGATCAATCCCCAGAAACCCCCCCAAATAAAAAAGGAAAGTTCAAGTCCTTCCTCAATTTCCCCAACTCTGATCCCGAGAATTAACTTCTAATAATAATAATTTGACATTCATCCTTCTAGACTTTTCTGGCCTGGAATTCTATCTCTATGCACCAGTATGACCATCCCCATTGTTTTTAGCCTCTTCTCATCCTGACTGGTGACATGAGACTCCCCATCCCAATTTATGGGGCCCCATCTTGATTGGTTGGTACCTGTTTCTCCCCTGCCTATATGAAAGTTATCATTTTGGCTGTGTGTGGTGGTGCACACCTGTAATCTCAGTACTTGGGAGACTGAGACAGGAGAATTGCAGGTTTGAGGACAGCCTCGGCAATATAGTGTGACTCTCAGCAACCTAATGAGACTTCATTTTCAAACAAAAAATAAAAAGGACTAGGAGTGTAGCTCGGAGTAGAATACCCCTGAGTTCAATTCCCAGTACCACACACACTCAAAAAGTTTTCACTTTGGCCTGGGGGAAAGCATTCTGCCTATTTTCCTGTAAATTTTCCTTTTGTCAACATCATGTCTATCTACCTTGTTTGTGTTAACTGCTCTGTGAGGCACCAGGAGAAGGAGTCCCTCCTCCAGCTCGGGCTGGTGCATGCGGATGCGCTGTTCCTTCATTGAGCAATCCTGTTGTCTCTCTTCCCCAGAACCTGAAGGCGGCCGACAGCGACCCCACGGCACCTCCTTACGACTCTCTGCTTGTGTTTGACTATGAAGGGAGTGGTTCCGAAGCTGCGAGTCTCAGCTCCCTGAATTCCTCAGAGTCAGACCAGGACCAGGACTACGACTACCTTAACGAGTGGGGCAATCGCTTCAAGAAGCTGGCGGACATGTACGGAGGCGGCGAGGATGACTAGGGTGCCTAAGAGAGCTGGGTCCCTAGGCCCAAGCCATGGGAAGTGAGGAATAATGTTGCTGATGAGTTTCTGGGAGAGAGACTGACCTGTGATGCAGTTAAGAAAGTTATGGTTTCCACATGATAGCTCTAATCTGTATTGACTTACTCCTCGAATCTAGTTTTTCTCTCATCACTCTTTACATAGTGGTGATGTCCAAAAGCTCCCTGATTTTCATCATTTGAAAAGTACAACTTCAATCTCAGAAGGGTCTTAATAGGAACTTGTAGATTTCCTAAAAGGGTTTTGCCTCATGTTTAAAAGGAAGGGGAGAAGTCAGCTTCCCTAGTTTGTTGTTTTGTGTATATAATGTGTGCTCCCCTCTCCCCAATCAGTGCAGTGGTGGCCCATGTTCTAATCTCCACTCTTACTCCTAAATTCTGTTCTGCCCCAGATGGGAGTTCTCCATCTCCCAAGTACTAACTTGAAATGGGTGTCTATACATTTACTCGTTCTGAGTCAGTGTTTGTTCTGTGAATGTCATTGTGCGGTACTTTAGTTCTATATAGGAAGCCTGGTCCATAAAATGTGGTAAGTTTTCAGGTGCCACTTAATTTTTAATGTTTATATATCACCAACACAAAAGAGTGATATATTCTGGGACATAGAATAGTGCCCATAGTGCTACAGCCAAAGCCAGAAAGGAAAGACGAGAGGTGGGCTTAGAAGAGCTCATCACTGAACTGGGCCATTTAGCAAACATGCTGAGGACAGTTGGGGTGGGTCAGCCTCTATCCCTGGAGATTCTGGAACAATGGAGGATTCTCAGCATGTTTCCCACCCGGGATCTTTATACCATGGTAGATACCCAAAGCCCAGAATCCCCAAGTGCCTGCTTTTGGTGGTGTCTATAAAAAATGTTGACCGATCTGGATACAGTTTTCTGATTCCAAGTAGGCACAGAAAACTGAGAATATTGGAAATTCCAAATTTTCTCTTAGAGGCAGAAAGTAAACACTGTCCTAATGGGTTAAGTAAGGGGAGGAAGGAGAGAGGACCTTGATTTGAATCTTTTTTTTTAATTCATAATGCAAATTTCAACTTTTGACAACTGCAGGACAGAGTTTTACTGAAGTTACTTTACTGTCAACTGTTTTGGGAAGAAAAAAAATGTCTGCAATCAATTGTTGGAATTGTCTCGATTTTTTTTTTCACCAGTTTAAACTGTAGCTGATATAGTTTGGCTTAGAGAATGTCACTGTAGTTTTGAGTGGATATGTGTGTGGGTGCTGATAATTTTTGTATTTTCTTTGGGAGTGGAGGAGGAAAACAGCTCGTTGAGATTTCTTCTCAAAGATACATTTTTATAAATTTTATTAAAGAATTTTGTTAAACTATTGTGAAACTTGTTTGATTTGATTCCACCGGAATTCCAAGCAAAACACAAAGAAGATGGAGGGTGCGAGCTCAGTCAAGGCATGGAGAAAAGAGGTCAGGCGTGGCTGGGCGTGGTGGCACACTCCTTTCATCCCAGTACGTGGGAGGCTGAGACAGGAGGATCGCAGGCCCAAAGCCAACCTCAGCAACTTAGCGAGACCCTGTTTCCAAATAAGAAATAAAATAGGGCTGGGGTGTAGCTTAGAGATAGAATGTCCCTGGGTTCAACCCCCAGCACCACACACACACATAAACACACACAAATAAAAGCTTATCCCACTGGAGACAAAGAAGAGGAACTACATTGACAAGATAACTTTGCTCAGACATGGTCCATCCATATGGCATGTGGTGAAACCAATTCAATTCCAAAGTCAACAGCAGACTTGGTGGACCCAGCTATGGGAGAGAAGCCAAATTTCAAACAGTGCTCACCTAGTCACCGAGTTAGTAGAGGCCAGTGGTTCTCCACTAAGGAAGATCGTGGCCCCTTCCTCCATGGGACATTGAGCAATTTCTGGAGATACCTGGGAGGTGCTAAATATCCTAAAATGCAGCTGGGTGTGGTGATGCACACCTGTAATCCTCATATTTGGGAGGCTAGGACAGGAGGATTGCAGATTTGAGGCCAGCCACAGCAACTTAGTGAGACCCTCAGCAATAGCACAACCCTGTTTCAAAAAGGGGAGGGGGGAAGATTGGGGGGTGTGCAAAAACAAAATTAATGTGGTACTGGGGATTGAACCAAGAGGCTCTGCCTCTGAGCTGCATCCCTGACCCCACTTTGCAGTGTGTGTGTGTGTGTGTGTGTGTGTGTGCGCACACCTGGGGATTAAACCTAGGGACCTTCTACCTCTGAGCTACACCTCCAGCCCTTTTTTATTTATTGTTTTTGAAACAGGGTCTTGCTAGGTTGCCAAGGCTGCCCTTGAATCTGTGGTCTTCCTGTCTCAGCCTCCCAAGTACTGGGATCACATGCATGTGCCACTATGCCTGGTTTTGTGTTTTATTTTGAGATAGGGTCTGGCTAAGTTATCAAGGCTGTCCTCAAACTTGTGATCTTCCTGCCTTGGCCTCCTGAGTTGCCTCTACATTTTTTCTTTGGTTTACAAATATTTCAAAATAAAAAGTTGGGGGAGAAATGAGGAGCTCAGAAATATATCTCATACATGGTCCAGTGGTATTTGACAATGGCGCCTAAACCATTCAGTGGGGTAAGAAACAGTCCTTCCAACAAAAAGGCTGGGAAAATTGGATGATCACATGCAAAAGCAGGAAATTGGACCTTCCTTTACCTTACCATATTCAAAGGCTAACTCAAAATGGGACAAAGACTTTAAACTTAAGGCTAAAACTGTAAACATCTTAGGAAAAAAACAGGAAAAGCTTTATGATGTTGGGTTTGACAATGATTTCTTGAATATGATGCCAGAAACAGTCAACAAAAGAGGAAAAATAGGGTAGGGGCTGGGAGGTAGCAGTACGAAAGCTCCTGCTTAGCTTGTGAAGGCCCTGGGTTTGATCCCCCCAGCACTGGGGGGAAAAGAACCTAAGGACCAATTATGGACCAGGTGTGGTGGCACACACCTGTAATCCCAGTCCTTGGGAGGCTAAGACAGGAGGATCACAGGTTCAAGAACAGCCTCAGCAATTTAGTGAGGCTCTTGGCAACTTAATGAGACCCTGTTTCAAAATAAAAAAATAAAATAGGACCTGGGGTGTAGCTCAGAGGTAGAATGCCCCTGGGCTCAACCCCCAGCACCACAAAAATAAATAAGTAAATATAAAAAAGGACCAATTGTAGAAAGTAGAATGTAGCCTCTCCAGTTACCATGTGTGGCTTTCGAACATCACTTAGTTTGGTGGGGTCTTTCGTGTTTCTGTGAAGCGGCCATGATAGTCATGGGCTGCTCTTCCTCTGGTTGGTTCTGGTTTGAGCAAACACAACCTGTGCAGTGGCCTGTTCAGCTGCTGCTCCTCAAGTCCGGATAATGGGCTCCTTGTTGGTAGACTTCAAATCAGTGAGCCCGGTTTACATGAATGCAGACCTCCGTGTGAGTCTTGAACATGCCCAGATGGCTCTTTGCAGGGGGTAGACCCTCAGTATAGCTCTTGTGGGGATGGGTTGTAATGGATGTTTATTTAATAGCATCTTACTGGGGGGTCCCCCAGCTGTACTTCTGTGGTTTGTGTGTGTGTGTGTGTGTGTGTGTGTGTGTGTGTGTGGTACTGGGGATTGAACCCAGGGGTGTTCTACCTCTAAGCTACACCCCCAGTCCTATTTTATTTTTTATTTTAAAACAGGGTCTCACTAGGTTGCAGAGGGCCTCGCTAAGTTGCTGAGACTGGCCAGGAACCTGCGATCCTCCTGTCTCAGCCTCTCAAGTACTGGGATTACAGGCATGCACCACCAAGGCCGGCTTAAAAAATATTTTGATACTACAGTAAATGGAATTGTTAAAGTTTTTAACAAAGCTGCCTGGGTTAGGGTTGTGGCTCAGTGGTAGAGTGCTTGCCTTAGCACATATGAGGCCGTAGGTTCAATCCCCAGCACCACCAGAAAACAAAAACAAAGCTGTCCAGAGCAAACTGAAGAAGGAGTGTCCACACTTCAATTCCTATAAACTAAATAATCCCAGCAAATAGTGAGATCCTGTTTCAAAATAAAAATAAAATAGGACTGGGGGTGTAGCCCGGAGGCAGAATGCCCCTGAGTTCAATACCCAGTACCACACAAATAAGATGCACACACAGTTCTACTTGGGAAATATGTATTTTGGGGAGTAAAAACTTTATGAGCTGGGTACACTGAGCTTCTCCAGAGGTTGAAGCAGGAGGATCACAAGTTCAAGGCCAGATTGGGCAACTTAGTGAGAGACTATCTCAAAAAATAAAAAGGAGCCAGGTATGTTGCCACATGCCTGTAATCCCAGTACTTGGGAGGCTGAGACAGGAGAATCACAGGTTCGAGGCCAGTGCATGCTAACTTAGCAAGATCCTGTTTCAAAATAAAAAATAAAAAGAAACAGGGATGTACCTCATAGGTAGAACCCCCTTAGGTTCAATTCCCAGTACCACAGCCAGACGTGGTGGCGCACGCCTGTAATCTCAGTACTTGGGAGGCTGAGACAGGGGGATCGCAAGTTCAAAAGCAGCCTCAGCAAGTAGTGAGACTCGAATCAACCTAGTGAGATCCTGTTTCAAAAATA
>PVJS01016246.1:0-28019 GCA_004027185.1 Glis glis
CAAACCCGGATCCTCCGGTCTCTGCCTCCCAAAGTACTGGGATTACAAGCGTGCGCCACCACACCCGGCTTAAGACCCTGTTTCAAAATAAAAATAAAATAGGGCTGGGGGTGTGGCTCGGAGGTAGAATGCCCCAGGGTTCAATCCCCAGTGCCACAAAAAAATAAGTAATGTCCAGAAGAGATGCAAGTGTGTGTGTGTGTGTGTGTGTGTGTGTGTGTGTGTGTGTGTGAGAGAGAGAGAGAGAGAGAGAGAGACTGGGGATTGAACCAAGGGGCATTCTACCTCCAAGCTATGCCAATCCCCTTTTATTTTTTATTTTGAACCAGGGTCTCACTAAGTTGCTGTGGTTCTTGCTACATTGCTAAGGCTGGCCTTGAACCTGCAATCCTCCTGTCTCAGCCTCCCAAATTCTGGGATTACAGACACGCACCACCATGCCCAGCTCAAAACGGATTTACACATGCAGTCTAGCAGCTCTGATAATAAAAGTTGGGTGTGATGATTGTAAGGGCTGTCAGCCACTCAGAACTACAGCCTCAAGGTGACATTTAGCCTTTCAGGACAAAGGGTGTGGATGCCCCTCTCCCTCTGCAGGGAGCGCTCTCATAAACTCCATCCTGCCCCTTCCAACCCAGTCACGCTGCCTACATCAGCCAACACCTGGCCTAGGTATAAAAGCTATGGACCAAACGTCCATCCAGGTGTTTATCCACACACACCAGCTCACCTGCCCAAAGGTCTTTCAGAGTCAACTGAACTGTCACCACATTTGCAAAGGACACGGTAAGCAAGGGGGAAACGAAGACCCTGTCATCCACGTCAAAGCGACCAGTGAGGTCAGGTTGTCGTTAGAAACATCCGACTGCAAAAGAGAACGCGGGCGTTGTGAACAATGACTAGAACTGCAGGGAATCCTTAAGCGGGCTTCAGAATTGGGTAAACTGAGGCATGGAGATGTCAGAGGCAGGATTACAACCAAGTTTTCCTGACTCCTGAGCTAGTGCTCCTTCCATTACAACCACCTCCTCCTCCCTGACACAAAGGTGGGCGTGAAACTCACTCACCCTTCACTCCCACGAACAAGTCCTGCTAACATGCAGAGGGGAGCCGGCCCTCGGGGGACTCGATCCCAGTCCATTCCACAGAAAGCTTCTTTAATTTTTCACACTTGTTAAAACTAGAATAAATTTCCATCCCCCTTTTCTTTTTCCCTTCCTTCCCCAAAAATTGTGGGGGGGGAGGCGATACTGGAGATTGAACTCAGAGGCATTCTAACTCTAAGCTACACCCCAGTCCTATTTCATTTCATTATTTTAAAACAGGGCCTCGCTAAGTTGCTAAGGCTGGCCTCAAATCTGCAATCCTCCCATCTCAGCCTCCCAAGTACTGGGATGACAGGCGTGTGCCACCGCGCCCGGCCCACAATGTTTCTTGAACAATTACACATGGGGCTGGATTCGGGGCACCAGGGATGTGGCAGTGAACAGGTCAAGCGCCTGTCCTCAAGGAGCGTGCATTCCAGTGGGGACACAGGAAATAAACAAAAAAGGGCATTCGGGTCATGAGGGGATCTGAAAGCTGAGAACAAAAAAGTGGCAGGAAAGGTGGGCGACAGCAGGCTGCTTCAATGATGGCTGGGGAAGGAGAGCCCCCGCCTGCGGGCTGCTGTCACAGATCCCAGGGACTGGGTGGCTCAGAAACAGCTGGCATCTTGCAGTTGTGCAGCCTGAGGTCCCAGCCCAAGGCGCCGACTGGAAGCTCCAGTAGGTGCGGTGCGCCGGCAGCCTGGCTCACAGCGGGCATCGCTCACTGCACCCTCGCCGGTCAGAGGAGACTAGCTGGCTGTCTGGGGTCTCTTTTATAAAGGTCTCCCCCTCATGACCTAGTCATTTCCCAAAGGCCCTACTTCCCAATGCCATCACACTGGGGATTAGATTTCAACGCACGAGCTTTAGGGCGACACAGAGGCATTCGGTGTATATCACTGAGGAACACTACTGGACCTGAATGCTTTCCTGTGGGGGCAGAGAGATCCAGAGGTTATGGGCTTCCAGGAACAGCAGGAGGGAGAGAGGGACATGAGTCTCAGCTCCACTGTGTACCAGCAGTGTGGCCTCCAGTGCGGACTCTCTAAGCCTCCGTTTCCTCAACTATGAAATGAGGCTAACACTGTATTTTGCAGAGATGCTGTGGAAATTAATCAGCACTAAAGCCTGGTTCAGGGTAGACACTATAAATGAGGAAATAGTCCGATTCTTATTCATTTCCAGGCTCTCTTTGAAGGAAGATCTGGGTCTACGACCATACCACCCTGAACGCGCCCGATCTCGTCTGAAGGAAGATCTGGAATCACCCCAGGAACAAGAATGGATTTCTGGACGCATTTGATAGCTGAAGAGTGGTGGAAAGAAACCAGGATGGAAATGCAAGACCGGGCAGGGTTCCAGAATTCAAAGCCCAAATGCAGGGACTAGGCTTTGGAGGGAGGGCTTGAATCCTCTAACTGGGCTCAAAAGATTGATCCCCAAAGAGATTCCCCGTAAGTGATCTCAAAAAGAACCACCTTCTGGAGCGACATCACCACCTGACACTTAAATACCAAGCAAGGTGGCTGGGCGTGGTGGCGCACGCCTGTAATCCCAGTACTTGGGAGACTGAGACAGAAGGATCGCAGGTTAGAGGCCAGCCTCAGCAACTTAATGAGGCCATCTGCAATTCTGCAAGCCAGCAAGCAAGGAAAATAGAGAGAGAGAGAGAGAGAGAGAGAGAGAGAGAGAGAAAGAAAGAAAGAAAGAAAGAAAGAAAGAAAGAAAAAGAAAGAGAGGAAAGCAAGGCAAAGTGACACTGGACATTGACACCGATGCCCTCAGTCTTCCTGGCCATGGCCTGGCTCTAAAGAACTCACCAGTGATGCTCACCACCTGTGGAAGTTTCTAGATGGTTAATTAGACTCCAATCCCAAATGATGCCTTAATGCTCAGCTTTACCGTCTTCACATGCCAATGTGTTTAACCCTCCAAACAGCCCTGAGAAACCAGGGTAAATGTCCTCATTTACAAATAAGAATCAGAGCCTGGCTTGGTCAACATTGTCACTGATATAATCTAAAACAACTGACCAAACAACTTAGAGGAAGGAATGTTTATTTGCTCACAGTTTTGGAGATTTAGAGGTTCAGTCCATGTGAAGCTGGGTCTGTGGAGTTCAGGGCATGGTGATGGGAAGCAGAGAGAGGGAGAGAGCGAGACTCTGCTCTCACATCATGGAGGCCAGAATCAGAGAGAGAACAGGGTGAAGCAGGGACCATGAATAATCCCCAAGGCCACACCCTCAGAGGCCCCTCCTTAGCAACCAAGCCCGGCTTCCAACATTGCTACCTTGCTTCCATGAGGGAAAGGGCGACATTCAAAATCCAAACCATTATAGGGCCCAAAGAGAGTCTCTAGGGAAAAGACAGAGACCTGGCCAGGAAGTACGGGAGCTGGGGCTTGAAGCACAGATGCTGGCTCCTGGCTCCAGACTACCGTGGGAAACTTTCTCTCTCGCCTCCTTGAATCCTGGGTGTTGGGGCAACATGCTTAGGGCACCACTGGGGACTGTCGGCAGCTTAAGAGAATGTGGCCAAGTCAACCCAGGACTTCCTGTAAGGCACCAGGAAGGCCCCTGAGGACCCCCTGTGCCAGGGAGGGCCACAGGAAGGAACACACCGTTGACTGTGCTCTAAGTCATACACAGGCTTTAGGACCTGCTCTTATGTGAGAAGTGGGAAAGACCCATTGGTCCTGCTTAAAACCCTATGCTGAGCCAGGAGCAGTGGCGAACACTTATAATCCCTGTACTTGGGAGACTGAGACAGGAGGATTGCAGGTTCAAGACCAACCTCAGCAACTTAATAAGACGCTATTTCAAAATTTAAAGAAAGAGCCAGGGATGCAGCTCAGAGGTAGAATGCCCCTGGGTTCAGTCTCCAGTACAAAAACAGCCCCTCGGCTAGCTTCCCTCTGCATGTGGAATAAACTGACCTGGCCACCCCCCAGCATCCTCCCACCTGATTCTCCCCTCACCCATTTGCAGCACGCTCCCACTGCCACCACCTACCACCAAGAAGGGCCACACTGCCTCTTCCTGTGGGCCTCAGGTCCACTGTCGCCTGGGAGAGCCCTTGCCTGACAAGCCGCCTGAACAGAGGCCCACACGTGGCCTTTCTAGCACTTGCTGCGCTGTGTGAGAACGAGGCCATGCGTCTGCTCGCTTTGTCGTTGGTTTCTCCCCGCTGGTCTGGCAGCGCCTGAGGGCAGGACTTTGGCCTCTCGTTCTCTGATGTATAAGACAAGATTAGCACAGAGCCCGTCACACTGCCAGTGCATAAATAGATTCTGAGCGGAAGCAGGGATCTAGCAAATCGCAAAAGATAGAATAAAAGGAAGGCAGAAAATAAAGATAATGTCCTTATTTTATCAAGAAAAGCAGTTGCCTGAAAACTCTAAGTGCCGTTCCTCCTCCCGCCGCGTTCTCTCTGTGACCACAGAGGAGGTCCTCCAGCTCTGGGCCAAGCCACCCGTGTACCTGAAGGAGGAGCAAAGGCCAAAGTCCTTGGCATGTCTAAGAACAAGTGGAAACAGGGTCTGCGAGGAGCAAACAGGACGCCCGACAACTCGCACCTCTCTCTGGCCACACGTAAGCACCACCCGCTCCCGCCAGGCAGCGACCCATACAGCTCTCTGGCCGCACAGCTTTCTGCGGGCACTCTGGGAGCTGGTAAGACATACTCTCACCCCTCCCGATGCCTCGCTATCTGGCTGGACCTAGCAGTGCCACTGCGAGGGGCACCGATGAGCCAAGATGATGCCCTACAGCCGAGGACGTCCACGTCAAAACCTGGTTTGTGGGCGCAGCCCTTTCCAGGCACCCGGTCCAGAGGGACCAGCAAAGTCAGGGCCAGACAGGGCAATGTGGGCAGCTCCAAGGAGACCCCGCCCCCCTGTAGCACAGGCAGTAGACAGTAGAGCCAGCTGCCACCATCTCCTCCTCCAAGAGCACCTTTCAAAGGCAGCAACAGAGCTCCCAGCGGAATCGGGTCGCAGGTTAGCCATAAGAGGGAAACGGCTCCGACCACACCCAGGAAGGAGCAGGACAGAGTAGAGCTGGATTCGGAGCCACGGCCCCGGGAGTTTGGCTGTGTGCCCTTGAGCACAGTGTTGAGCCTCTGCCCCAGGGATTTTTCCATTTCTACCCTGGGCAGTGAGACCTGCTCCTTGGAGTTGGTGTAAAGCAGGGGAGAAGTTCAGAGAAGCATCCAGCGTGATGCGCACTGGCTTACACTTAGTGAGTACCGTTCGTTATCACCATTACCTACCACCGAGGACCGCTCTTGTTCCAGCCCCATGAACCACGCTTGTCTATCGGTCTGGAGGATTAGTGGCCCTGTTGGTTATTAAAGTCTGCCGGGCACAAGCGAAGGCACCCCGGCTGGAAGGACAGACGTTTGCTACTCTAAAAAGACAGCAACTCTGGTTGGTGCCCGCCTCCACTACGGTGGCTGGTGACACTTCTCTCTCATCCCCAGCTGCCATCTGCACCATCTTGGACCCCAAATTATGGCCCACAGGATTATTTAATCCAAAGCATCACTGAAACAATGTTGCCACAACTAAGTTTAAGTGGATACAAACTTAATGGATCTAAAAAATAGAAAATCAAATTCTCATCACCATAAAATTTGGAGTTTGTAGAAAGTTAGTTTAAACAGAAAATGATGATGAGGTGGAAAACTATTTTCTAACAATTCCAGGATGGTTTAAGAAGGACTACCAGGCATCCCTAAAGGCATTACAGGTTAACAACATGGATTTATTATTATTTTTAATTTCATTTTAAAAATATATGACTCCCTTTTGCTTAAACTTCAGCACATTAGACAAACTACTTTTCTACCTACCCACTAAATTAAGGTCATATTTTGTTCCCATAAAAGTGAAACAAAGATTTTTGAGATAGGAGAGGAAAAAAGAAAAAAGGAGTTTAAAGGATCTTAATGTATGTTTCTGTCACTCTAAACCTCATTATGATATATAATTACAATGTACCAATAAAAGTATATTAAAAGTAGCCGGGTGTGGTGGCGCACGCTTGTAATCCCAGTACTTTGGGAGGCAGAGACCGGAGGATCTGGGTTCACGGCCAGCCTCAGCTCTCTCTCTCTCTCCCTGTCTCTCTCTCTCTTCTCTCTCTCTCTCTCTCTCTCTCTCTCTCTCTCTACTTAGTGAGGCCCTCCACAACTTCGTGAGACCCGGTTTCAAAATAAAGTATAAAAAAATAGGGCCAGGGATGTAGCGCGGAGGTAGAAGGCCCCTGGGTTCAATCCCCGGTACCGCAAAAAAAAAAGTATATTAAAAGTAATATTAACCACCATTTATTATTTAGCATAGATATAAATATGATAACCTCAGGAAGGTGAAATTCCCTAAACCATCTATAATGAAAACCATACCAAGAGTTGCAAATGTCATGTGTCCGGAAGGGAGGAAACGGTGCTAATAAGGAAGAGAAAGTGCACGGGTGGTTCCTGGACCATCCACCAGGGGGCAACACTAACAGGGAGGCGTGGCTGCGTGGCTGTTGCCTGGAGCATCTCTGGGTCGAGTGGAAGAGCATGACTGGGAGGTAGAGTGGCAGCAGCGTGCAAAGGCTGACTGGCACAAAAAAGAGGTCACCCTTTCCAGTTCTCACAGCCCTGAAAGAAACCAGAGTATTTCTCCCCTGAATACTTAGGATTGCCGAGTTAAAGGCATTGAAAACATAGAGCAGGCCTTCGCCTTTTCCTCCGTTGGCGGGACAGCGCTGCACAGAGACAGAAGGTCTTTCTTCCTCCTCGCGCCCTTCCTGCCTAAAATGAGAGCTCAATTCTGTTTGTGCTGGAGCTGGGAGAGCCCTGACTACCTTCCCCTGCCCACGCTGAGCACCTGAAGCCCGTCCTTGTCTCATCAGTCCTCTAGAATTGACAGCACTTTGTTGGAATACTATTTTTTTTTTTTTTGCGGTACCAGGGATCGAACCCAGGGGCGTTCTACCTCCGCGCTACACCCCCGGCCCTATTTTTTATACTTTATTTAGAAACCGGGTCTCACAAAGTTGCGGAGGGCCTCGCCAAGGAGAGAGAGAGAGAGAGACAGGGAAAGAGAGAGAGAGAGAGAGAGAGAGCTGAGGCTGGCCGCGAACCCAGATCCTCCGGTCTCCGCCTCCCAAAGTACTGGGATCACAAGCATGCGCCACCACACCGGCGCTGTTGGAATACTATTTAAGCGAGGCTGGAGCCACTGCTTGGAGAATTACTTTCCTGAGAGGTGACTTCTCTCTCGTGTGATGTACACTGCCAGCATAATAATAAAACTGCCGGGCTTTCTCGTGGTAATCTGTCCTTTGTTAACAAGAATCTGTCCCAGCTAGGAACTGATGAGGGTTGAGAAAAGAAAATTATATTTTTCTGCCCTCCAGCCCTAATAATCCTCAGAGCACTAGTACTTCTGAAAATAATTAAACACATTCGGTGTACTTATCCTGAAAACCTAGTGCCTGTACTCGAATTCATTGCTTTATTAAAAATAATATTAAGAAGTATAAGGCCCTCAGCTCCGGATGCCCACACATTATTAGTACAGTGCTGCTTGCCCTGGCCAGGTGACAGTGGAACATGTCTCCCTAGGGAATTGAGAATTGCTGGGAGTGGAGGCTTTGATGCCATCCCCAGATTAACCACTTATTATACCCAGGAACTATGCCTGGTGTGTAGTAGGTGTCCAACTAACATGTATTGACTTATGTACTAGTTGTGAGGCCTTGGGCAAGTTACTTAACCTTATACACACAGAGAGAACAATATTACTGACACTTGAGAGAGTGTCGGGGGATGAAATGAGAACACAGAGACACAATACTCTTTACATAGTAAGCCCTGCCAAAGTATGTTACTTTCAAAACTGGAGAAACAGAAGCCGGGTGTGGTGGCGCACGCCTGTAATCCCAGTGCTTGGGAGGCTAAGACAGAAGGATCGCAAGTTCGAGGACAACCTCAGCAAGTAATGAGACGCTCATCAATCTAGCTAAACCCTGTTTCAAAATAAAAATTAAAAATGGGCTGGGAGTATAGCTCAGAAGTAGAATGCCTCTGGGTTCAATCCCCAGTACCACACACACACAAAAAAAAAAAAAAAAAAACTTGGAGAAACACATAGACACATTTGGTTAGAGAAGGTTGAGGGCAGAAGTAGGTATCCAAAAATAAAATAAACACCACTCTCCTCAACCTGCTCCTTCTTAACAAAACAATCACATTCCAGAGGTCTGGGCTGAGCGTTGGTCAGGAGCTGGGAGGAAGAGCTGAGACAGAGGAAGAGCCAGAGACTGGAACCCACTGGCCGTGTGGGTGACTTCAGACCAGGGGAGTGCGCCTGGAAGGGACACAGGGCTCCCAGTGGCCTCTCAGATCTTTAATGGCAGAACGGATGAGGGTGTGGAACAGAGAAGACCATTTCAGACAGCTCTCGCGAGGAAGAAAATGCAAGGCTGCACGAGAAAGTCCCAGCGATAGCCCTGCAAAGAGGCAGGGCTGCCCTCTGCCCTTGAACCCCTAACTGGAGCCACAGGCTCCTCCAGCAGCAGGAAGCCACTGCTTCCATCCCGTCCCTCTGGCCCTCACCTCCCTCTGCAGTTCAGGCAGGACACCTAATGCAAGCGTAAGAGGCTGGGGATCTAAGGATATAAAAAGATCATATGGTGGGAACACAAATATTAAACAAAAGCACAAGGAGCTGCTGCCCCAGCCAATGCACGGACCAATGCAAGGCACCACATTTCCAGTTATTAAAGCAGCAAAAATGCATTAAAATGCTAGCAGCTAGTGGTGGTGAAGTGCCAAGAAACTGGCAGCTCTCACACCACTGGTGATACACCAAATGACTATTATAACAAGCCCAAATATCTGAGCATAACCTCTGCCCACTAATCTCACAACCGGCAATGTATTTAAACACACATACACACACACACACACACACAAACACACACGCAGAAAACAGTATTGGCCAATATTCTTAGAGCATGCTAACTACAAGCCCAGCACTTTGTATGTAGTAGCAGTTGTCATTTTTTCCTTACAGTCAATGAAGAAACTCGCTTTAAAAAAAAAAGGAAGGAAGGCCCCCAAAAAATAATCCAGTAAATTGCAATAAATCAAGTGATGGAATATTCTGTAACAATCTGACAGAATGACCAGGGATGCGAAGAAGAGAAGAAGGATTCTGACACTGTTTAGAAGCAAGTACAAACAAGCGCTTTAATAGTAGTTGCTACGGCTTAAATCTGGAGTGTCCCCCAAAAGCTCATGTGTTGAGGCGTGGTTCAGCAAGGTTCAGAGGTGGGGCATGGCGGGAGGAGGTGGGTCACTGGAGCGTAGTCCTGGTATCTGTCTGTCTGTCTCTCTCTGTCTCTGAGATGCCAGAAAGACGAGGCATCGAACAACAGCAAGTCTTGGGTGGTTTCTTTTTCCCCTCTCCAATCCTTTTCATTACTTCCCAGGAAAATACCTGACTTTAGCACTAGGGTATCTGCCACGCCTTCCTAATTACTTGATGATCTTTTTTTTTTTTTTGGCATATGAAAACACATTACTATTGTTGTATTTTCACTGTCAAAATTTATGGTCTTCCTTCCTTCTTGCCTTTGTACAGGGCCAAAAGAGACAGCTCTACTTTTAGGACCTTAAAGCAGACTCCAGGAATGTCACCAACAGCAAGACCTTTGCAACAAAACCCAGCAACCCGAACTCCTTGTTCCCCTCAGTGGAGCCCAGGCAACGACTGTGGCTGGGATTTTCTTGCTGTTCCTGATCAGCTGGACCCTGCCACACTTCCTGACGGCAGGATGGAGCCGTTGGCCTCGACTCCTACTGTGTCACGCCACTCTCCTTCCATGGTGGCTACAGACCTTCCTGGCAGTATGAAGACCGACCGAGACGCCTGCCCATCCTGCAGGTGCCATGGTGTCTCTCTCTCTCTCTCTCTCTCTCTCTCTCTCTCTCTCTCTCTCAACAACAGGAGCGGGTCTCAGTCAGAACCTGGGACAGCACCAACCACCATGCCGACTTACTAACACCCTCTCCTTCCACTGTCTTTATTCTTCCAGTCACCTGCTATTTAAGTCAACAATTAGTGGCTCCGGGTGTATATGCATGATAATAAGGTTTCCCTTAGACATTCAAATTTGTTTGTTTGTTTGTTTGTTTGTTTGTTTGAAGTGCATCATTAGAAGTAAACCACTCTAGGGTAAGTTCTACTAAATGTTATACTAAAATGTGGAAAACAGCGATCCCCATATTCGCCAATTCTGTGTCCCAGGTGCTGGGTGATCCATAGTGCTCTGCTCAGTCAACGCAAGGCTGAGATGTGCCTGACAAATCACACATGCTCACTGCACAAGCAAGCAAGGTGGGTCACTCTCCCACACCAGTCTCACATGTCTGCTGGTTTCCTGTTTCACCCTGCAAGCTGGGAACCTCGGTTACCTCCTGACAGCATCCTTCCTTCCTTAGCAGTGAACACTGATGGGGGGGGGGGGTCTGTTTCCTCCTTTGCTGCCAGGGGAGCCCATAGGACTAATGTTGGCCAAAGGCATATGAATGGGCTACCGTGGGCACCTTCTGGTGGGTCCTCAGAGCTGGGGGCTTCAGCTTCTCTGTGCTGTGGGCCCATTCCACAGACTGGGGGAGCCCATGGGCTCAACTTAAGGAAAAAATGTTTAATATATATAACTACAAAGGCAACCACTTATATTGAAATAGAATAATCCACATCTAAAAATAAGAGTGACAGAGTAATATATAGGTTTCTACATTGTCACACTAAATAACTACCATATTTCCAAGCAAAAGTGACATTCTGTGACGTTCTCGTGTCACAGCTGTTACAGGTGCCTGTGACTTGAATTGGTAACAAAGTCACCCACTTTGCCATCACTAGCATCGTTTCTAAGGTTTGCTGCTACTTTCATCATTGAAGGAAATGCTAAATTTCAGTCAGAGGCTGATGAAAACATTGTAATTTTGACAATTCCAAGTTCGGACCCCTGAACCCTATTGCGGAAAGAGAGAAAGTCTCTCCTCTTCCCCTTGTCCTTCCTGCTACCTGGGAGGAGAATGGGATGGCTGGAGCTAAAACAGCTATTTTGATCTGTGAAGCAAGACAGGAAGAGCCCTGGTCTCAGATAACCATGGAGCCACCTATCGGCCCCAGCCTGCCTACCTCTGAACAGAGATCTGCGTGTCTATCTCATTAAGCCACAGTTGGTTTATTCTGTCTTCTATAAAGCCATTCAAACCTGCTCTCAGTTGCTAGCTCTCTAACACTTGTGCTGAAGTTGAAAATGGTTTGACCTGGTCATCAGCAACACTTTGGCATCTTGGGGAGACACTCTTCCTTACATAATGGATTGCTCCAGTTTGACAAAGGAAGCCTGTCTAGAATAGTTCCTGTCGCTGACCATTACGGGAGGGACCCCCTGAAACAGTGAGCCAGATTTCCCTCCAACGCCGCTCCGCCCCCGGAGCGTGGCCTTCAGAGGACGCGCATCCCCAGCACCCGGGTTAACCAGGGATCTGGAGCCTCGACCGCGCATGCGCCTCAAGTCCATGGCCGGGTACACACCACGCAGCGCTTACCGCTCCCTCGCGGCTCCGCACGTACTTACTAATTGTCATCGACTCCGGCACTGAGGTAGCAGGTAACAGGCTGCTCAGAGGACTTCCTTGGCCGGGAGAACTGGCTTCCACACTGAGAAAAAGCAGGCAGAAGGAAGTTACACTCGGTCACTTAAAACCCACCTCGTTGTTCAATGCATGAGCAGGCGACACGTTTACTGGGGTGTCTACTAAAAGGAGCAGAGGCAGCATGCAAAATCAGTTAACCCTCATTATTTGCAAATTCTGTACTTGCAAATTTGTCTAGTCACTGAAATTTATTTGTAACCCCAAAATCAATACTCATGGCACTTTGGCAAGTCATTCGTGAGCAAAAAAATTCAAGTCACCAAACACGAGCATTCCCAGCTGAGGTGACGCTCTGCCTTGTTTCAGCTCGTATGACAGGAAACAAGTGTCCTTTCCATGGTCTATTTAGTGCCACGTTTTGTTGGAGATTTTGCTATTTAAAACAGTCCCTAAGCTAGTGTCACCTGGTGTCCCTGCAGCAAGAAGGCTGCGGTGCATATTAGACACTCTTCGTTCAGGTAGGAGTTACAGTGCCAAGAGTCATGAGCTCAACCTTAATGAGTCAACAGCAGATAGTAAACAATGTGTCTTAGCCAGGCCTGGCAGCACACGCCTGTAATCCCAATACTTGAGAGGCTGAGGCAGGAGGATCGCAGGTTCGCAGCCAGTGTCAGCAACTTAGCAAGGCCTTCAGCAACTTAGTGAGACCCTGTTTCAAAATAAAAAATAAAAAAAATAGGGCTGGAGGTGTAGCCCGGAGGTAGAATGCCCCTGGGTTCCATCCCCAGAACTGCCAAAAAAAAAAGAAATAAAAATAAATTAAAAAAGAAAATAGGACTGGGGGTGTAGCTTGGAGGTAGAAAACCTAGGTTCAATCCACAGTACCACTAAATAAATAAATAAGGTGTCTTTAAACAGGAACAGACATAAAAGCAGACTTTTATGTCTGTGTATTAATCAATTGATCAAAGTGCTGTGACCAGAGGCTCGCAGGAACCTAACCCAGTATTTCCCCTACAAGCAAGGGTGTGTTGCTCACAATATAAAATGTAACCCCTGCTAATAATGAGAATCTACTGTACATTTACAACAAATGCAATATGAAAAATAACACTAACATCTATGAAATTAGAGGGTCACATATGTACACATACACACACACACACGGAATTGGAAGAAAAACACCAAAACATCAGCAATGTCATGCGGTTGGGGTGAAAAGCATTCTTTTTAATTCATTGCTGCATTCTGCAAGTTTTCTAAAGTAAACAGCAAAGAAGAACTAAGAACTCAGAGTGCTGGGAGGGTCTGGCAACACCACCTTTCTGACACTATCCTGAGCAGTGCAGGCCTCCTCCGGGCGGTGTCACCTTCAGAACCCTGCCTGCTCTAGGTGAGCCCAGGACTCCAGGCCTGGTTTGGGGCAGCAGGCAGGAACCCCCACCCTGGAGTCCAGATTGAAAATGTGCAGAGATATATCCCTGCGACACCAAATTAAAACCATGAAGAAAAAACTAGTAAGACTTGCAAGGGTGGTGGTGGCACCAGGGACACCTCGCGGTGCATCTCTGCTCTGCCACCAGGCATCCAGTGACTTTAGGCAACTCAGGTTCTCCTTAAGATCCTTTCATTTGTTTTGTCTGTTTTTGTTTGTTTGTTTGTTTTTGTTTGGTTTTGTGGTACTGGGGGTTGAACCCAGGGGCATTCTACCTCCAAGCTTCATCCCCAGCCCTATTTTATTTTATTTTTATTTAGAAACAGGGTCTCACCAGGTTGATGAAAGTCTCACTATTTGCTGAGGCTATCCTTGAACCTGCAATCCTCCTATCTCAGCCTCCCAAGTACTGGGATTACAAGCGTGCGCCACCACGCCCAGCTTTAAAGTATATTTTTACAGTGATGGAAAACTGATTAACCCAATATCCAATACTCCCAAGTACTGGGATTACAAACGTGTGCCCTGCTTAAGATCCTTTTATTTGAAAAAAGAAAAAAAATCCTTTCTGTGCTTACTCTATGCCAGATAGCATACTAAATACTTCACAAAAATTATGTAATATCTAAGTGACTCCAGTATTATATAACACTAAGATTATTAATTATCATCAAATACTAAAAGATACTTAAGAAAATAATGACAGAGGAGGTACTCAGATGTTTCCCCCAAGAGTGTAAAAAGGACAGGAGGTGTGCAAATGAAGCTTGGCCACTACTGTCTGCTACACAGGGACCTTGAGGGGAAAGATGGTCTAAGCCGCTTGGCACATTCTGAGATGATAGGCTAAACATGAACCCAAGTGTGAATAAAGCCTTGCCTTCCAGTCCCAGCAGGCACCCTCCCATCTTTAAAAAAGAATAAGATTCCACGTTGCGAACAACACATCTCAATACCAAAGGCTACGGGGTTTCTTATGTTAACCTGTGCCGAAGCCCGGGCTCTGGGAGGACGTGGTCCTCTGGTCCTGTCCCGTTCTCCAGGCTTCCCAGGGGAGCACCTGTGCACAGGGAGCAATCACAGAGAGGAGTCGTGTTATTTCAATGCCGTTTACTCCTTGTCGTTGGCTCATCCGCCGCATCAGCTGACTTAGAATCCATTACCCACCTGCGCACTGGATTTTAACCTGCATTTTGTGTGTCGGTCATCATAATGCTTTGGCATCAATCCCTGATAGAAGGCCCTAGGCTCCCACACAGCCTGTGACTTTTTGAGCCCTGAGGCAGGTGGAATTATGTATGAAGTCCATATTCAGAGCCAACCTCAGAATCAGGGAATAATAAAACATTGTTAAAGAAAATGCTCCTGCCTGTAGTGGCTTGAGACGGACACTAGAGAGCAGCACAGTCTAATCGCTGGCGATGTTGGCGGCTTTCTACAAAAGCCACTTAACCCTGCACAAGTGGCATTTAGGAAGGGCATTCCCAAGTAGCGAGGCCATAAATCAGCTCTGGAACCAACAAGCAAAAGACATTAATGACTTTCATAAGTGCATTAGCAGGTGCTCACGCCTCCTTCCAGAAAAAAGTGCAAACCCACGGGCCTTGGGCTGGACGGTGACAGTAAGATAGATCCCTGTCACCCAAGGGAGCCCTGGCTCGTTCTAGGGCACAGAGGTGGAGGCAGCACGGCCTCCTCTGTGCGGAGCCTTCTACTGATGCCTGGTTTACTCAGGTCAGACTCCCTGGCGATGAGAAGCTGACTTAAGGGAACCTTGAGAGGAGGAAGAACTGCTTCTTAACCTTTCCCCCACCTTGCTTCCGCTCAGTCCCCGTGCTTTTAAGAAACCAGAGCGGAAATTAAACCTCTGCTTCTCCGCCTCCCCCGCCTTGCTATCCAGTACTGGGGTTAGTTTAAGGGTACAGGCTCTGCCTGACTGCCGGGGTTCAACCCTGCTCCCCGACTTTAATTCAGCAAGCTACCTAGCCTCTTTGTGCCTCAGTTTTGTCATCTATGAAATGAGATGACAGCTGTGTCAACCACATGACACTTTAATAATGCCTGCCACATAACTGGAGTTTACACTTTAATACACATAAATTCAGGGAGGATGCTCGGTGAGGGGCGGCCGGCACCAAGTCATGCCAGAACCAATCCTGGCTGTCTCGGGTTCTCGTCCTTCCAATCCACAGAAACTGCTCTGAGGATCCAAGGAGACCTTCCTCAGTCCCTGCCCCACAGCTCCCTGAACTCTCCTCTGGGGTTTCAAGACACTCTTCGTTAGCTCCCCTGCCCCTGCCACCTTCTTCTGCGATTCCTCATGAAGGTGCCACATGCCAATCGTGGCTCTGTGGCCCTCTGTCCCCCTTGGGAAACCCAGCAAGGTCTTGGCTACAGCTCTGACAATTCTCAAACCCTTTCCTTTAGCAATGACCTCAGTCCTGAATCTAACTGCAGACCAGAGAGCTCTAGCAGGATACCAACTCGCCCTGACTTTCACAACTGCTGGTCTGAGTCCTGCTTCCCGCTAGGCTGTACTCTCAGGGGAGCAGGCACCTCCCTCTGCCCATCCGCTGAGGTCTGGATTAGCGTCCTCCAAAGGCCCAGGGGTAAAGGCTTGGTCGCCAGCCCGTGGTCTATTAGGAAGTGGTGGAATTTAGTGGAATGAAGTCAGGTCACTGGGGGTGTACCTCTGAAGGGGGTACTGGGCCTGTAGACCCTTTCCCTCTCCCCATCTCCCGCTTCTGGCCGTCATGACATGAGAGCCTTCCTCCACCATGTGCTCCCACCATGACGCCCTGCCTCCCACAGGCGCAAAGACAACGGGGCCAAGTGAGCACAGACTGAAACCTTGGAACCATTAGCCCAAAGAAACCTTTTCTCCTTCTATTGATCATCTTGGATATTATATGGAAAATTATATATATATCAATCCCTAGAATGCCGCTGGGTTCAATCCCTAGTACCACAAATACATATATTTTATATATATATTATATTACTATATATATTATAAAAAATATATTCTATTACATACATATGTATTATATACATATATATTATATTACAGTATATTATATGTATATATTCTATAATATATATTATGAAATATGACAAAATATATATTATATACATATATATATATACACACACACACATATTTGTGGTACTAGGGATTGAACCCACGGGCATTCTACCTCCAAGCTACACCCCCAGCCCTATTTTTTAATTTTTATTTGGAAACAGGGTCTTGCTAGGCTGATGAGAGTCTCACTACTTACTGAGACTGTCCTCGAACCTGCAATCCTCCTGTCTCAGCCTCCCAAGTACTGGGATTACAAGCGTGCACCACCACGCCCATCTTTAAAGTATATTTTTACAGTGATGGAAAACTGATTAACCCAATATTCAATACTTTTCAATGCCACCTAAAGTGTCCCCTACTCCGCTGACAAGCCATT
The DNA here is from genome assembly GCA_004027185.1 of Glis glis. NCBI lineage: Eukaryota > Metazoa > Chordata > Mammalia > Rodentia > Gliridae > Glis > Glis glis. Next base: position 16,658 of record PVJS01016246.1, read on the forward strand.
TCTGCTGCACCATAGTTCAGGGGCCCTTCTGCAGCAGGTGACCTCAATTCTGTCACGCTTGCTGATATAGCTCAGCCAGGGCTATCAGATTCCACACCCTGAAGCTAAGCCTGGGCTCCAACATGGATGGAGACCCACAGCTGGAGCAAGAGCCTGTGTCATCCACTCGGCATCCCGGGCTCCAAAACGTGATGGAGACCCACAGCTGGAGCAAAGAATCTGTGTCATCTACTCAGTATCCCAGGTTCCAATACATGTGATGGAGACCCACAGCTGTAGCAAGAGCCTGTGTCATCCACTCAGCATCCCGGGCTCCAATACATGTGATGGAGACCCACAGCTGCAACAAGAGCCTGTGTCATCTACTCAGTATCCCGGGCTCCAATACATGTGATGGAGACCCACAGCTGGAGCAAGAGCCTGTGTCATCCACTTGGCATCCCGGTCACCGATACATGATGGGGACCCACGGCTGGAGCAAGAGCCTGTGTCATCCACTCAGCATCCCGGGCTCCAAAACGTGATGGAGACCCACAGCTGCAGCAAGAGCCTGTGTCATCTACTCAGTATCCTGGGCTCCAATACCCGTGATGGAGACCCACAGCTGGAGCAAGAGCCTGTGTCACCCACTCGACATCCGGGGCTCCAATACACATGATGGGGACCCACGGCTGGAGCAAGAGCCTGTGTCACCCACTCGACATCCGGGGCTCCAATACACATGATGGGGACCCACGGCTGGAGCAAGAGCCTGTGTCATCTACTCGGCATCCCGGGCTCCAAAACGTGATGGAGACCCACAGCTGGAGCAAGAGCCTCTGTCATCTACTCAGTATCCTGGGCTCCAATACCCGTGATGGAGACCCACAGCTGCAGCAAGAGCCTGTGTCACCCACTCGACATCCCGGGCTCCAATACACATGATGGAGACCCACAGCTGGAGCAAGAGCCTGTGTCATCTACTCGGCATCCCGGGCACCAACACACCTGATGGAGACCCACAGCTGGAACAGTTCAGCATGCCTCGACTCACTTCGAGGGCCTGGCAAGTGTTGGTTCTGGCTACCATCTATTTTCCAGATGAGGACACTGAGACACAGACACAAGGTGCTCGGCCACGTGCTCCCTGAGCCTTTTACAGCCCAGACCGTGGAAGCTCAGAGTGTTACCTGCTCACGCTCACCCAACTGCCCAGAACCAGGACATGCCCGACCTGCTCTGAACCACCGCACGGACTGCCCGCCTGTCTCTGGGCTTGGGCCAGCGTGAGTGGGTTTCTGTTCTCCACCAAATGACAAGAATGTCCACCATCCAGCCGGGCGTGGTGGCGCACGCTTGTAATCCCAGTACTTTGGGAGGCGGAGACCGGAGGATCTGGGTTCGCGGCCAGCCTCAGCTCTCTCTCTCTCCCTCTCTCCCTGTCTCTCTCTCTCTCTCTACCTAGTGAGGCCCTCCGCAACTTCGTGAGACCCGGTTTCAAAATAAAGTATAAAAAATAGGGCCGGGGGTGTAGCGCGGAGGTAGAACGCCCCTGCGTTCAATCTCCGGTACCGCAAAAAAAAAAAAAAAAAGAATGTCCACCATCCAGTTCAAATATCAACCGCTTCCTAAGCAGTTGGTGAGCCCCAGTCACAATTTCCTAAATCAAGGCCCAGAGAAGTGGCGTTTATACCTTTGAAAAATGAGAAGACACCTAAGGCAGGTGGGCTAAGGCCTCTCTGAGCCAGTGGTGTGGGGCAGGGAGGCAGGGCAGTGACAGCGACCAGCAGTGACAGCGACCAAGCACTTCTCTGTACCAGGTTCTGTGCCAGCTGCATGGCATGCCCAACCCATGGGCGAGCCGAGCTCAACCACACACAACTCCCCGTGACCTGTTCTAGCAACAGAAAATAGTAACAAACGACACACGAGCGTGCTCAACCCCGTGGAATGGTGCAGAAACACTGACCTATCATCAAAGCAGGCTGAACCAAGCTGCTCCCCGGTCCCCAGGCACTTGCCACAGGAGTGCCAGGCCCTTTAGAGACAGGACTTTGGTTACCTTCTCCTATCGCCTAAGATGCAAAGTAATAGTCGCCATTTGTGGTCAACTTTGACATGACATTAGTCAACACGCCACTGGTAAAGGGGGAAAACAGGCCTGGGGGTTCCCTGGGGACTTGTCAGCCAGTTCAGCCCAACTCACTCAGCGGGGAGCCCCTCAAAGCACTCAGGATCCACAAGAGACACCAAGCCCTGCCTTGCCCCGAGCCCCAGGCTCCCATTCCTACCGTGCAAGTAACCCTTGCTGGTTCTGGGAGCCAAAGGTGAGGTCAGGGAGCACCCACCTGCTGGGCCATAGGAGCCCACTCCGCTGATGGGGAAGAGGTCATCGGCATCGCCGTGGAGCACCTGCAGCGGAGGCCAGCTGTGCACCTGGGAGAGGCAGGTGTTCCCATCCAGTGGCCTACGGTGAAAGGAGACAGCTGTGTGACAGGCTCGTGACATGGGCCTCTCCAAGTGCCCCCTCAGGAACTACCCAGGCCAGGATGGGACTTGGAACAGGAGAGCGGGGGGCCGGAGCACAGAGGTCAGATCCAGACCCTTGACATCATTCTTTCAGCCCATGCTTACTGAGCAGCTCCTGAAGCCAGGCACTGTGCTAGCGACAAGGAGCAAAAGAGCCAGCCAAGTGCTCGTCCTGCCCGCAAGGAGCTTACGGTCTGGTGGGGCGCATGAACACCGATCGGATACTCCTGCAGGAAGATGTGAAACTGCAGCTCAGAGCCGCGGAGCCCGTCGGAAGGTCATGGAAGACTGACTTGGCGAAGGGAGTTTGAAGGATTAAGCTGAAGAGAACGCAGGGAGCTGAGTGAAGAGGAGGAACAAGAGGGACGGGAGGGAGGGAACAGCGCGTACAAAGTGCTGAGCAGGAGGAAGTGCGTTCCAGGTTCTGAGATGGGGATGGTAAGTTACACAATTTGGGGCTAGTGTCGCTTCACCTCGCTGGTTCTCAGACCCTGAGGGGTAAAAGGACAACATCAGGCCAGGTTATGTCTGGGTCCGTTCCAAGGAAAGAAGGTTGGCTCAAGCATTAACCAGGCTCATGACCTGTTACACTGTCATCCACAAAGTGCAGAATTAACATGTGCAACCTTTGTCACACTGGGCTGGTGCAGGTGAGTTTGTCTGAGAGAGTATCTGTCCACGCAGCATTTGCCTCTGGACAATCAGGAAACACTAGCATGTATTTATATGTTCTTTAAAGGTTATAAAATCACTTTTTAACTCAGAAGAGAAAGAAGACCAAAGCAGATCATAGCTATACCTACTTAGTAAATTAGGAAGGAAAGCGGGGAGGGGACACAGGAGGAGGGAGGCAGAGAGGGGAAGAAAATTCAGAGGTCAAGGCCAGGCAGTGGGTCTTCCAAATCCCATCACAATGGGCTTCCAGCTTCCTGCCCGCCACATGACATGACATATATAATTTTTCTTTATTTTTGAACAGAGATCAACAAACGTTTTAGGGCCAGCTAGTAAATATTTTAGGCTTTGTGGCATACTCTTCTGTGTTGTAATTTCTTTATGACTCTTTGAAAATATAACAGCCATCCTGGCTGGGGTGGATTTGCTGCAGGCAGGCTTGCTGGCTTCTCTTTGTTTTTTTTTTTTTTTTTTGGTTTTTTGTTTGTTTGTTTGTTTGTTTTTTTTTTTTGCGGTACCGGGGATTGAACCCAGGGGATTGAACCCAGGGGCACTCTACCTCCGCGCTACACCCCCGGCCCTATTTTTTTATGCTTTATTTTTGAAACCGGGTCTCACGAAGTTGCAGAGGGCCTCACTAGGTAGAGAGAGAGAGAGAGAGAGAGAGAGAGAGAGAGGGAGGGAGGGAGAGAGAGAAAGAGATTGAGCATGCGCGCTAAGGTTGGCCGCGAACCCGGATCCTCCGGTCTCCGCCTCCCAAAGTACTGGGATTACAAGCGTGCGCCACCACGCCCGGCTGCTGGCTTCTCTTTTTCAGGCTGGTGGTGTAGGGCATCGCCTTCCAGCCGTCTGCACCTGTTGGTCAGGTCAGACATTCGGCACTGAGTAGGAAGTGTAGAGGGAATAATCCTAACAGAATTTTGCAAAATTTGTCATTTAATCCTGCAGGCAAGGCACCAAGACTCTAAAACAACAGGGTAGGGGCAAGAGAGGAGCTGCTCCCGCCTGTGTCCTGGCAGCGGACCCCAACCTCGGCCAGGTATTAGGTGAACTTGGCTGTGCCTCTGGAATCTGGCAGAACCACCCTCCTGAGGCTGAGCCTGTGGCTGGTGGCCAAGGGGGGCCGCCACGCAGCAGGCCTCGAACCTGCGATCCTCCTGTCTCAGCTTCCCAAGTACTGGGATTACAAGCATGAGTCACCACGCCTGGGTAAATATTCTTAAACATCACTTAGCTATTCAAGGTCCTAAATGTTAAGAGGTTAAAGCTAACTCCAAACGCCTTGCTAGTAACTGCACCTGGGCAGCTGCACATTTAGGTCAATTCTGGCATTTGCTTCTCTGAATAAGGACTTTGGAATCTACCTGTGGCAGCCTTTCCCAGGGTTGCGAGCGTGTCCTCGGGGCAGATTCCCGGCAGCGGGACTGCTGGATCAAGTGGAATAAACATTTCCAAAGCTCCTGACATTTTATCAAATCAGTCAACGGCCGCTGGGCGCAAGACTTGCAGCTCGGTCACTGTACCCACAGGGAGTAAACACCCCTTTGTGCCTGAATCGGAAGGCCCACTGAGAGCATGCCTGCCCCCTTGACCAGGAGCCAAGCAGCGGCTCCCCCTTCATCCTAGTCTCATTTTAAATCTTAGTAAATATGATGGCAAGATATGGGGCCTTGTTTCGCTTTGCATTTTCTAAATTGCTAGTAAGATGCAGCATTTATTCATGTTTGTGATTCTTTTTGGAGGGGAGGGGGATACTAGAGATTGAATCTAGGGGCATACTACCTGTGAGTTATACCCCAAGCCTTATTTTTTATTTTGAAATAGGGTCTCACTAAGACACCATATTCTGGCCTTGAAACTGTGATCCTCCTGTCTCAGCCTTCCAAGTACTGGGATTACAGGTGTGCGCCACTGTGCCTAGCTTATAATTTTTTTTTTTTTTTTGGTGGTACTGGGGATTGAATCCAGGGGCGTTCTACCTCTGAGCTACAACCCCAGCCCTATTTTATTTTTACTTTGAAATAGGGTCTCACTAAGTTACCATACACTAGCCTCAAAACTGAGATCCTCCTGTCTCAACCTCCCAAGTACTGGAATTACAGGCATGCACCACCACGCCTGGCTTATAGTTCTTTTTGAATTATGTTTTCCCTCTACTTCCTTACTGATATCATAGAGCACATATAAAGTGATAGAAAAATCCTTTCTATAATAAAGATAGTATCTCTTTTGAGGAAAAAAAGAAAACACTTGTGGTTAATAATTTAGGCAGGAGGAATAAGAGTATTCCTCATGCATCGAAGTAGTAGTTTAGTTGGGAGTAAGCCCAACTGTTGGACAACAGATCATCCTAAAGACAACCAGAGCTTCTGACTCAGCCAGAGACAATGGCAACCAACCGAAGGTCCGAGCTACTCCTGGCCTGGCCACGCCCCCTCCCACACCTGCTGCGCTCCGGCCCCCCAGGCCTTTCCTGTGAATACTAGCTTAAAATCAAAGTGAAAGTATTACTCGGTAGGCCATCTCATCATTCCTCGGCTCCTTCCCCAGGTTGCTCTGCGGAGCGTCCAGTCAAGATCCCCCGTTATGCCAGGGAGAGGCTGCCCAGAGTCTACAGAAGCCCAACGGATTGGAGGCCCCGGGCCCCCATGAAGGTCACCCAGCACTGCTCTGTGCCTTGACACATCACAATGCCAGCAGCTGCCTTGGCTGGCAAGCTGGCCTCCCCTTCCAGGGTCCACTCAATGGCACCAGCAGGGTAGGAAGAGGAATGACTGTGCTTGAGGCCAAACGATCCATGGTGAACCAACTCAGATGGTCACCTGCGGAGCCAGAGAATCCAAGTTACTTGGTCCAGAGTAAGAGCTATGTGGAAATTCATTGTCTATGTCAACTTGGCTAGGCGACATTACCCAGCTATTTAGTCAAACATTATTCTAGATGCTCCCATGAGGGCATTTTTTAGATGAGATTGATATTTAAATCAGCAGACTTTGAGTATAGCAGATTATCCTGCATAATTGGGTAGGTCTTATCCAACCAGTGGAAGGCTTCAACAGGAAAAAGACGGACTTCTCAGAGGATCAAGGAACAAGGCTGGCTGATGGCCTCTGGACTTGAACCACAGCTCCTCCCTGGAACTCCAGACTAACCAGCCTACCCTGCAAATGTTTTTTTCCAGCACTGGGGATTGAACCCAAGGGCATTCTACCTTTGAGCTACATCCTCAGCCCTGTTTTTTATTCTTTATTTTGAAACAGGGTCTTGCTAAGTTGCGGAGGGCCTCACTAAGTAGCTGAGGCCGGCCATGAGCCCAGATCCTCCAGTCTCAGCCTCCCAAGTACTGGGATTACAAGCGTGCACTGCCATGCCCAGCATACCCTGCAGATTTTAGACCTGACAGCCTCCAGAATCCTGTGACCCAATTCCTTAAGATAAATCAAGAAAGAGACAGAAATAGAGACAAAGTCAGAGATAAGAGGTAGAAACTGAGCTAGAGCAAAAGAAAGAAAGAAATATACACACATACATACACACACACACCACCACCACCACCACCCCCACTGGTTTTGTTTCTCTAGAGAACCCTGACTAATACCACAGGTCACAAAGCTTAGCTCCCAGGCACAAACACATTCATAGCCTATGAGCAAGAACAATGCTTCTGAAAAGCTGCCCTAGCAAATAAGTTAGGAGTAGAAAACAGCCTCATGCGTGAAATTGTCCACATCAGAATGGCTGATAGCAAAAAGCAAAAACAAACAAAAAATGGCCAGCAACCTAACTACTCAACAGTGTGGGTAGCCTCGGGCAAGTCATGACACACTGAGCTGATGAATACCAACTGCATTAGTGAGGGTTCTACAAACAACCAACGGGAGGGGTAGAGATTGAGATAGACAGAAAGATTTATTCCAAGGAGTCAGCTCACTGATCGTGGAGGCTGAGACGGCCCAATCTGCAGTCTGCAAGCAGAGGACCCACGAGAGCTGGTGACGTGATTCAGCTCAGGTCTGAACCCGAGAACCAGGAGAGCAGAAGATGTAAATCATAGGCTACAGACAGACGATCAGTCCCGGCTCAGGCTGGCAGGCAGAAAGGAAACAAGCCTCCTTCCTGGGCTTCAAGTTCTATTCCAGCCATCAAGGGATTAGATGATGCCTACCCATGTTGGGAAGGGCCATCTGCTTTACTGAACCCTCCTCTGCAAATCTCATCTGGAGCAGGGCATGGTGGCACACACCTGTGATCCCAGCACTTGGGAGGCTGAGACAGGAGGATCGCAACTTTAAGGCCAGCCTTAGCAACTTAAATAAAATAGGTCTGAAGGTGTAGCTCAGAGATAGAACACCTATGCATTCAATGCCCAGTACCCTACACACACACACACACACCACGAATCTCATCAAACAGAAATAATGTTTAATCTGGGCATCCCAAGGCCCAGTCAAGTTGACCATCATGTCAATCATCACATCAACCCATCAATACTCACAATTATGTAGAAAGATGAAAATATTTGATAGTATAAGCTTTGGGGTAAAACATATCCGAATCTAAACCCCAGCTTTGCCAATTACTATGACAAATCACAGCTCTATGAAATCCCATTCTTTCTGTAAAACAGAGTGCTGCCCACTAGCCTCACAGGGTGGCTGCAAGTGTTGCACTAGGTACATGAAGTACCTTGCAGCATGTGGCATGTCACAGATGATCCATAAGGTAGTACTACTAATATAAGCACCCACTTATACTAACATAAGCATCCATGCGAATGAAGATGATAGCAAAAATAGGCCCAGTATTTGGAGGAAGAAAAAAACTAATATTAAAACAACATGAATGCTGGGCATGGTGGCACACACTTGTAATCCCAGTACTTGGGAGGCTGAGACAGGAGGATCCCAGGTTTAAGACCAGCCTCAGCAACTTGGTGAAACCCTGTTTCCAAATAAAAAATAAAATAGGGCTGGGGTGGAGCTCAGAGGTAAAATGTCCCTGGGTTCAATCCCTAGAACCAAAGCCAGGCACAGTACTGCACATCTGTAATCCCAGTGACTCAGGAGGCTAAGGCAGGAGTATTGCAAGTTCAAAGCCAGACTGAGCAACTTAGTGAGACCCTGTCTCAAAATAGAAAATAAAGAGAGCTGTGGGTCTAGCTCAGTGGTGGGGTATCCCTGGGCTCCATCCCAATACTACACAGACAAAATGGCTTTTATTTCACCTACCACCCGGAAGGAGAGAGTGATTAACATAACTGCCTTTGTTAACAGCGCAAGTGGATCTTACACAAGTGAGATCAGCCAGTCTCAGAAAGTCAAGGGCTGGAGCCAGGCTTGGTAGATCACGCTTGTAATCCCAGTACTTGGGAGGCTGAGACAGGAGGATCGCAGATTCGTGGCTGACCTCAGCAACTTAGTGAGACCCTCCGCAACTTACTGAGACCCTGTTTCAAAATAAAAAATAAAATAGGGCTGAGGGTTTAACCCAGAGGTAGAATGCTCCTGGGTTCCATCCCCAGTACCACAAAAAAATAAATAAATAAAAAGAAAGTCAAGGGGTATATGTTTTCTCTCATATGTAGAAAATAGAACAAAAATAGAAAACAAAAGGGACTTCAATCAAAGGAGAGAAAACAGTAGAACAGTAGGGGATTGGAGGAGTTAGGTGGGAAGGGGAAAAATGAGACTTGAGGGAGGAAACAGTTCAAATAAGGTTACATCCATACATCAAGGCATCATTACCAATCTCGCTAACGTGTGTGGGGCGGGAGGAAGGGGGAGGGGGCAGGATACGGAGGGAATGTGTGCGTGTATTTATGCATCACTTTGAATCTCGATATGATGTATAATTTATAATGCACCAATAAAAGTACATAAAATAAAGCTGAAGTGTGACTTACTTCTCAGGCGACCCCAAGTGGCCCACACGCTTCCTTCCCAGCGAGCCTCCATATACGACATCCTCGTTTTCATCCACATCTTCATCATCGATGCTTTTCACATCGAGCTTCTGGTACCCCAGCTCCCCGTTCAAAGACAGAGAGTCAATTTTCCATGAGTTGCTGCTCTGGCTTCCGTTGGAATTTGGTCCAAAGGGGCTTTCGAAGGCCGACATGATGTTAACGGAGGAACGATCGGAGTTCTCCTCCGAGCTCTCCCCCGCCCCGGGGATCTTTTTAAAAACATCCCCAGAGTTCTGCTCATCTTCCTCGTCATCAAATGAGATAATGTTAGTCACCTTCTTCTTCTTCTTCCGCTCCTTTTTACATTTGGCATCTGGTGAGAGAAAAGATATGGTGTAAGAAAAAGTAGGCAAGACAAAAGGACGATCATGTCAACTGACCGCCACGTGGCAGAAAATCCATTGTCCTATTGAGAAATAAAACTGTAAGACAAATGCAGGTTTTTCTAACTCCTTGAAAAACATCTGTCTGCAGAAGGCTGAGCAAAATGGACACAGGCCTATAGCTCTGGTTTAAAAGAACACACCACAGAACATATGTTGGAATTGTCCCTTCTTTTTTTTTTTCGCAGTACTGGGGATTGAACCCAGGGGCATTCTACCTCTGAGCTATACCCCCAGCCCTATTTTTTTGTTCTTTATTTTGAAACAGGGTCTCACTAAGTTGCAGAGGCCTCACTAAGTAGCTGAGGCTGGCAGCGAACCCGGATCCTCCGGTCTCAGCCTCCCAAGTACTGGGATTACAAGCGTGTGCCACCACACCCGACAGAATTGTCCCTTCTGAAAGTCACTTGGATTCAAAGGATGCTACCATTACTGAAACAATTTTCATTGTTTCACTGCAGAAAATACTCTTGTGGCTGGTAGATGAGACCAGGAAAACCAGGTTGGGGGTGGTAGTTGAAGGAAACACATCAGGCTGGCCCCAATTTGTTAGTTATAGCTGACTGCATTTTGTAAAGTTTCCACTTACTAGAAAACTTTAAGATGCCTGGTTCCACACACCAGGAGCAGAGCGAGAAATCCCAAAAGCTAGATAAGAGTGAAGAAAAAAAAAAAGGAAAAAAACGCCCGGTCGTAAAGATAAATGTCAGTATATCCTACACAGTCAGCTCAGCAACCCAAGCAAATCAGCATTCTCCCTGGACTGCATACTTTAGGATACCCAATCGGTTCAAAGGTCGCTTGCTTTGCACGGGCTTTAACTGAGTGAAATGTATATAAGCCCAGGCTTGTCTTTGTTCGGGGGCAGACTCCATTTTGGCTACAGGGGTCTGTATGCCCGGCCGGCCGTATTTTTTTTTTTACTAAAAGGTCTTCAATAAAGTTTTTTTGTAATTCTCCACTCTGGCTGGTGGTCTCCAATTATTCCCAATCCTCGGACCTCACAGTGGTCAGTTGTTTCACAGCCCCAAATCCCTCCCTATAAGATGGCCCTTGCAACAGGACTGTGCACTCCTCCTATGCAGGGGGTTGGGGGATATGCACCCCTGGGAATCTGGGCTGGTGCAGTGTCCTGCTTTTACCAATGAATGCAGCAGAAATAATGTCAAGTTCTAGAGCCACGGCATCGAGAGGTCTCCTGGCTTCCGCCATCGCCCTCCTGTACAGTTACCCTGACGTCACCACATAGAGGCCAGTCTAGCTCCCTGGAGGGCGAGCACCATGTGGAGAACTGATGACACCCCAGCACAACTCCAGAAACACAAGTGGGGCCACCCTGTGCCTGACTCAGCCACCAACTGAATGCAGCCCCGTGAGCGAGCGGAGGAAGCGAGCCAGAGGAAAACCAGCAGAAGCACCACCATGCCGATCTGCAGAACCATTAAAAATAGAAACGAAGTGTGGTAGGTTTAAGTCATGACCTTTTGTTGTCATTTGTTACCCAGCAAAGGTTAACTGAAATGGCCAGCAAGACTGCCTTAGGGATCAGAGCTAAGATGAGCCTGTGTGTGTGTGTGTGTGTGTGTGTGTGTGTGTGTGTGATTATTTTACTGAGGATTGAACCCAGAGGTATTCTACCTCTGAGCTACACCCCTAGCCCTATTTTATGTTTTATTTTGAAACAGGCTCTCTCTAAGTTGCTGAGGCTGGCCTCAAACCTGCGATCCCCCTGTTTTAGCCTCCCAAGTACTGGGATTATAGGCATGTGCAATCATACCCGGCTTGTTCACCCATCTTAATCATCAAACTTGTGTGTGAGACACTGTGGGCC
>PVJS01016247.1:0-37745 GCA_004027185.1 Glis glis
GAGGAACATGGTAGGACCAGTGAATTCCATGAGCATGAGCCCATTGCCGCACTTCTTTGGCTGTGAAGTGAGTTCCTTGGTCAGAAGCAATGCTGTGTGGAATACCATGGCGGTGGATAAGGCATTCTGTAAGTCCACGGATGGTAGTTTGGGCAGAAGCTTTACGTGCAGGGAAAGCAAATCCATACCCAGAATAAGTATCTATTCCAGTAAGGACAAAGCGCTTCATCTCAATAGATGCTGAAAAACATTTGATAAAATTCAACACCCGTTCATGATGAAAACACTGCAGAAAATCAGAATAGAAGGAACTTACCTCAACACCATAAAGGCAATATACAGTAAACCCAAAGCCAACATCATATTGAATGGGGAAAAACTGCAGGAATTACCTTTAAAATCAGAAACAAGACAAGGATGCCTACCATCACCACTCCTTTTCAATATAGTCCTCAAGACTCTTGGCCAGAGCGATAAGGCAAGAGAAGGACAGCAAGGGAATACGAATAGGAAAAGAATGACTGAAATTATCTCTATTTTCAGATGACATGATCCTATATTTAGAAGACCAAAAAACTCAACTCAAAGACTTCTAGAGCAGATTAACAAATTCAGCAAAGTAGCGGGATACAAAATCAATCTAAAAAAATCAGCAGCTTTTCTATATGCCAACCATGAATTCACTAAAAAATAAATCCAGAAAACAATTCCATTCACAATAACCTCAAAAGCAATAAAATACCTAGGAATAAAACTAACCATAGAGATAAAAACCTCTACAATGAAAATTATAAAACACTAAAGAAAGAAATTGAAGATCTTAGAAGATGGAAAGATCTCCCATGCTCTTGGAAAGACAGAATAAATATTATCAAAATGTCCATTCTACCAAAAGTAAGCTATAGAGTCAATGCAATCTCTATCAAAACACCAATGTCCTTCTTCACGGACCTAGGAAAATCAGTCCTAAATTTCATATGGAGAAACAAAACACCCAGAATAGCCAATGCAATTCTCAGCAGTAAGAACCATACAGAAGGCATCACAATTCCTGTCTTCAAATTATACTACAGAGCTACAGTAATAACAATAGCATGGTATTGGCACAAAAACAGACACATAAGCCAATGGAACAGAATAGAAGATACAACAACAAGTCCACACACTTACAGTCAATTGATTTTCGACTAATTTGCCAAACACGTACATTGGAGAAAAAAGACAGCCTTTTCAACAAATGGTGTTGGAAAAACTGGTTATTCAGTTGTAGAAAAATGGAATTAAATCTTTACCTCTCACCCTGCACAAGAGTCAACTCAAGATGGATCAAAGACCTGGAAATTAGACCAGAGACTCTGAAGTTACTAGAGGAGGGCATAGGTCTAACACGCCAACATATAGGCACATTAAGACCCCCAAAGCTCAGGAAATTAGAATAAGAATTAATAATGAAATGCTATTAAACTAAAAAGCTTCTGCTCATCAAAGGAAATCATCAAGAGTCTAAAGAGAGAGCCTACAGAATGGGAGAAGATCTTTGCCAGTTATCCCTCTGATAGAGGACTAATATTTAGAATATACAAAGTACTTAAAAGATTCAACACTAAAAAAACAAATAAACCAATAAAGAAATGAACTAAATAGATACTTCACAAAAGAAGTGATTCAAATGGCCAATTAATACATGAAAGATTTTTCAACATCCTTAGCAATCAGTGGGATGCAAATCAAAACTACACTGAGATTCATTTAACCCCAGTCAGAATGGCAATCATCAAGAAGTCAAACAACAATAAATACTGGGGAGAATGTAGGGAAATAGGAACTTTTCTACACTGTTGGTGGGATTGCAAATTAGTACAGCCGCAGCCGGACGTGGTGGCGCACGCTTGTAATCCCAGTACTTTGGGAGGCGGAGACTGGAGTATCCGGGTTCGCGGCCAGCCTCAGCTCTCTCTCTGTCTCTCTCTCTCTCTCTCTCTCTCTACTTAGTGAGGCTTCCGCAACTTCATGAGACCCAGTTTCAAAATAAAGTATAAAAAATAGGGCTGGGGGTTTAGCGTGGAGGTAGAACGCCCCTGGGTTCAATCCCCGGTCCACAAAAAAAAAAAAATATTAGTACAGCCGCTATGTGGAGATTCCTCAGAAAACTGGAATGGATACAACATATGATCTAGCTATACCCCTCCTGGGTATCTTTACAAAGGGACTGAATCAGAAAATTGTAGTAATATATGCAAATCCATGTTTATAGCAGCACAATTCACAATAGCCAAATATGGAAAGAACCTAGGTGTCCATCAACAGATGAATGGACTACAAAATTATGGGATATACACACAATGGCATTCTATTCAGCAATCAAGAAGAACAAAATTATGTCATTTGCAGGAAAATGGATAGACCTGGAGAACATTATGGTAAGTGAGAATAGCCAGTCACAGAAAGTGAAGGGTCGTATGTTTTCTCTCATATGCGGAAGCTAGGGAGTAATCAGGATAGAGGGAGACTTTAGATAATGGAGGAGAAACTTCAGTGGAGCCAGGGAGGTGGTCGAGGGAAAGGAGGAGAGGGAGGATCAATGAAGGAATCACTTCCATTGACATGATGTACACATGTAAGAATACCAATGTCAATCTAAATACCTTGTATGGGGAAGTGGGGGAGTCAGAATGAGCTGGGGAAAGTTCACCAAGTTCATATATGCTGTGTGCATGTATGAACTATATTTCCATGTGAGACTATAGTGCACCAATGAAAGTGTTTTAAAAAATTAAGACAGCGTAGTATTTGAGCCAGGACCAACAAATACATGAAAAGATCAGGGAGACACTTGCTAGATAGTTAAGTAGAAAAAGAATGGTAAATGATATTGTGGCAATTACTATCCAACAAGAAAAGTACAATTAGATGTTTTTTTTTTTTACTTCAACAAATTTAGTTTAAAGACCTAATTGGTTTTAGCAGTTCATAGATGGGATACCACCTCATCTAAAACTAGAAGGAGCTTCATTAGGCATGGCAGAACAGTTGATTTTTGGAAGGCATCTTCAGCAGAAGCAAAAAATTAACACCAAAAAGAAAAGGTGATTGGTTGACATCAGTTACCTCAGGTTATTTTCCTTGTTAAAGCAAAGGAGGCTTCCTTATCATGCCAGCTCAGGTTGGCTGGTCTGATTGGTCACTGTGAATCACCTGTTGTTGTTTTTTTTTAGCGGTGGGGGGGGCAAACCTGATCTGTTTGGGGATTTTCCTGCTTCCTTTGAATTTCAGTTTGTTGGTATTTAGCATTAGTGACTACATTTTGGTTCTGTCTGTTGGAGCCTAGTGCAGGAGCTCAGTCCGAAACAATGAATGCCTCCTATCATTGATTTACCTTCACCACACATGAATCAATTCCAGGAGGATAAAAGACAAATATAAAACACATAAGTAAATAAACAAATAGAATATTAATATAGGATATATATTCATTACTTCAGAGTAGAGAAAATTTTCTGAAACAAGTATGAAAAGCAATAAGCATATAATAGAAAATTAGATAATTTAGAGTAAAACAAAATTAAAAGATTCATTCCTAGAAGCCACCTAAAAAAGAAAAAGGACAAAGAAAATGGGAAAACATGTGCAACACATATAACCCACAGTTAGCTGTATCCAAAATACATAAAAATAAAAAAGGAAAAGACAAATATCTAGTGGGAAAACAGGATAAAAAATATGAACAAGCAATTCATGGAAGAGAAAATCTGAATTGCTACAACCAAACAAATATGCTCATTTTCATTGATAATAGAAAAATGCAGATTAAAATGACATAATAGCATTCCAAACTTCCAAATCGCACATATAATATGATAATATTTAACTATATTTAGAGAACATGTGTACATATGTGTATCATATATGTGTGTGTGTATTATTTAACCCATTATAAAGCTCAGGTGACAAAAAATTATCCAGTTATGTATTTCATATGCTATAAAAGGTCCCTCATTATTTGTACAATCATTGCTTAGACACCTCCAGATATAAGGAACTCAAGGAAATCCCATTCTATCTTTGAACAGCTCAGAATTGGGAAGCTACTGCTTTTCTTGTTTTGTTGTGATGGGTTTGATTAGTTTTTAAATTAATATTTGTCTCAATATTATTACTTCCACTTGAATTTTTTCTTGCCCCTAGAACTAGACAAAAACCTTTCCTCCAACATACAAGACTATGAATTAGAATAATCCAATAATAGCAAAAGTTAATTCATGAAATAGTAGGCTTCTACTGCTAGAAGTATACAAGCAGAGGATGAATTATGATTGTTCACGATGTTATAGAAGGTCATATGCATTAAATGACTTCTCAAGAGATGTCTAAGAATGTGTTTCGACAAACTCAAGCAATATCCAAAATAAATGCCTTACATAATTCCCAGGAAAAGCACATTCAGGAGTGCCCCTCCTGGCTGCCTCCTGTATCTACTTTGGCAGCCACAGCTGGATGCTGAGACAATGGCAATAGCTTGCAGGGCAGGGATAGGGGAGAGTTCTGTGCCCTGCGTATCAGAGCAGGTGCTCAGACACTCAGAGTTGTGTTGTTCATTATAGTGCCACTAGCTACATATGGCTAGGAAGCCATTGAAATGTGGCTAACAAAAATTGAAATGTTTTATACATATAAAATATATGCTTCATTTCAGATTTAGTACAAGGAATGCAAAACATATCTCATTAATAATTTTATAACAATTGATGACATGTTGGAATAATAATATTTTGAATAGCTGGGTTAAATAATAGATATCAAAATTAATTTCATGTTTCACTTCAATTGCTAATATAGTTACTGAATTGTGTGTGTGTGAGTGCGTGTGTGTGTGTGTGTGTGTGTGTGTGTGTGTGTGTATTATTGGGGATTGAATCCAGGAGCATTCTGCCTCTGAACTACACCCCGGCCCTATTTTATTTTGAAACAGGGTCTCACTAAGTTGCGGAGGGCCTTACTAAATTGCTGAGACTAGCCTTGAACCCGCAATCCTCCTGTCTCAGCCTCCCAAGTACTGGGATTACAGGAATGAGCCACCATGCCCAGCTGCTGAATTTTTTTTTTAATTATTCATATGACTCATGTTGTATTTCTATTGGACCATAGGAACTAAGGTAACTGTCACCAACCTGGTGTTCTGTGAGGTAAATACTGCTGATGGAAGTGTTTTGTTTGTCCCTTACAAGGTTAGTACAATTTCCACTTAGTTGCCAACTTTGAAAATTTATCAGTACTTTCATAAAAGTGAAAACTTTTATGAATTAATTTTATTTTTCCTGGAAACCCAGGAGAAGAGTGTTTCTTGGGCCAGTTTATTACCTTTTATCACCTGGTGCCATTTTTCTGGAGCAGAAGAGTTGCTGACGAGTTCAGACCATACTTGTCACTTCATCACAACCCGCAATATTGTTAGTCTCTACTCTCTTCATTGTCATTTGGATTTAGTTATGTTGTTTACCTAAGCACTGTAGGCTTTTGAATTTGTCAGCACTTCCCTTTAAGACCAATATTTTAGCATTTGACTTGGTGGGGAGAGGATTGTTTTCATGTTTGGGGGGATAGAAAAGGTAGATCTTAGTGATATTCCACCAGCTCATTTCTGACTCAGGTGTTACAAAGTAGAAGTCTAATTATAATGCACCAATAAAAGCAATAGAAAATTAATTAATTAAATTAAGTTAAAAAAAATCCAGGCGTGATGGTGCACTCTTATAATACGAGTACTTGGGAGGCTGAAACAGGAGGGTTGGAGGTTTGGGGACAGCCTCAGCCAGTAGTGAGACTTTCATCAACCTAGCGAGACCCTGTTTCAAAATAAAAGTAAAATAGGGATATGTGTGTGTAGCTCAGAGGTAGAATGCCCCTGGGTTCCACTCCTAGTACCACACACAAAAAAAGAAGTTTATATTTGCAAGTGGAGAAATTGTTACTAATTAAATCAGTGAAATGAATGAATTAGATGAGGGTTCCCAACCACTCTGAAACAGGATTATGTTCAGAAGGTGCAGGAGAATCCCACATCCTGAGATCAGTAGGGAGTAGTAATGACTGTGTATACCAGAAAAGAATTCAGCAACAAATGGTTTGTTGATTCTTCTTGAAGAGAAACCAAATGGCAATCACCCAAGCCTTAGAAACAAAAGTCAAAGGAAGCTACAAATCAGAGCAAACAAGGAAACCTTAGGGAGGTGGTGCCTGAAATCAGAGAACCCTCACTCCCTTTTGATGATCAGTTCATAACGTGGCCACCAGGGGAGACCTAACACTTCCAAACACATTGGCATTTACCTGTTGTCAAGATAGTCTTATAATAGTCCTTTATAATAAGCTGTCCTTCCCAGCATTGCAGTTTCTCCTTAATTACCAGTTGGCCATCTAGAGAGCTGGTCTTTCAAAAAAGGCACAATCATACATTGTTTTCTAGCCCAACACTCTTCCTGACAGAACTATTGAGGAAGCATTATGCAAATGTATTGTTTACTAAAGCCATAAAACCATCTGGTCCTAGAGGTTCATTTTCTGTAGCTGACTTCTGGAAAGCAGCATTGGTTCAACTTCCTCTGTCCTTCCTATTCTAGCTGCCAGGCCACTGTTGACAAAACACAGGTGTTGGAAGTTTCTCGGTTTTTGACTGGGTTTCCATCCTGATCTTTGCTTTATTTAACTTTGTTCTATTTTCTGGGTGATCATCTTATCTGCAGCATTTACATATCTCAGTTAGTTTCCATACTTCCCCTATGTTTCTTTTGAAAAACCTTCTATTTCCTAACTTAGTCAAATATTTATAAGTATGTCTCAGAGATACAAACACATTAGTAGGAAGTGATAAAAATGACCTTGGTGATAAAACCTGAGGGCATAGCCATAACAGTCAGATCTAGGTTTTCAAAATATCCATCTGTGTTCCTACTCATATATCCACACATTTTGAATAACAGAAGCAGGAAATCTAAGATTTTGTTGCCAGGAGTAAGTTGACTGCATGGATTTTCAAGATCACTGTATAAAATTATACTCTTTAATTCTCATTTTCTACAAGAATTTTGGATTTTTTCATTTCATTGATCTGTAACATATCACTATTCCTCCAAATCATAGCAAGTTCTGCACTTACTTAGGGAATGGAACTGTGTATTTGTCCACAGAATTTCTCCAATATGAGCTCTGGAGGCTGAAGCACATCACAGATGAGAGCCAGATGATGCCTAAGAACTAAGTACCCTAATCAAGGGCAGCTGTCAATTTGGAATGGTTGAGGCTACCTTCTAATTTTCTTCCTATCTATACAAACATGAGCAAGAGGCAGAAAGGAACCTATTTTGTTCCAGTGATGTAGACAAGAGACACATACTACAATATTTATTTTCTATGACATCTAAGATGCTACCAATGCCTAAGGACTTTGAAGGCCATTGTAAACCACATTAGACTAACTACATTGTCCAAGTACTGTTAGAACAGGTTGAACCTTCTGGTTGCCCAGATAGTTCCAAGTTAAAGTCAAACAGAGGAGAAATCTTGATGGTTTTTGAGATAACAAAGGACAAATCATTTCTAACATAACATAAGCAACTGTTGTTTGATCATGACATTTTTATGGTTCTCTTTGTTTGACCAGTGTGGCTAAATGGGCTTGGTTATTTGAAATTCCTAATGCCTAATATTTCCTTAAGTTGTATACCCTGTGGTCTGTATTAAGCTAATTCTAAGAACTGCTGATAAAAAAAAAGAGTATATGAAAGCAATACAAAGAACATGTGAACCTTGGTTAATGTCAGAATCCTAGGAGTTGCCATCAGCTAAAAAAAGAACTGGTGGGAGGAGGATGTGGCTCCTTACTCAAAGGCTTCTAGCACTTTCTAGCAGCCACATCCTGCCTGTGGCTAGGTCAACCCAAGTACCACATCTTACTGTTTTCTTGAATGATAAAACATCATCTGCTTAAAGAAGGGGCCTCTCTGTAATAAACCAGTATGATCATTAGAGGTTAATAAATATTTAGGGCATTAGGAAACTTGGGGTTTGGAGTTTTTCAAACATCATGCATACATGTAAAAATGTTTGTGGCCAAGATGTTTTATTGAGTATAAAAATAAGTCATCACAGAAGAGAATTTGGAAAATGGCATAAAGGTAAAAAGAAGTAATTCAAAATTAGCCTCCTCTGATACATTGAGATTAGCATTTTTCCTGCTAGTACATATGTATGTGTGTATGTGTGAATACATATAGAGGAATGATTTTGATTTTAAAAATATATTATATGTATTAATATATTTACAAAATTGAAATCTCATCAAACATACTTCACCTAGGATCATACTGAATATAAACATTTTTATTCACTTAAGATTAGTGAGTATTTTTCCATGTTAAGTGCTCTCTGAAAACATTTTGTGTAATATTCCATTACATCATTGATTTTTAAACTTTATCATGCATCAGAATTACCTTGAAGGCTTTGTGAATCCTAGGCTCCTCTTTTGGAGTTTCTGACATCAAGAGGTATCAGGTGAGGTCAAGAATGTGCATTTCTAACACTTTGCTCATCTGGGAACTACAAACTTGTTCACTACATTAAACACATTCTCTTATATCTGTATATTTGCATTAATTTCATTTAAGCAGCATAAACAAGACCAGAGTGAACATTTATATGCATGATCATTTCTATGGCATATGTTTCTAAAAGGAAAAAACTGAGAAAGTTATGAACTTTTTGGAGATTAATATGTATGACCACACTGATTTGAACAACCTGCACCAATTTATACTATATGTGAATATTATTCCTCCACCGAATCCTTTTTTACTTCACATATTTTATCTTTTCTAAGTTTTAGTCCAGCTAACATGTCCTTTCGATTTATATTTCTTTAATTGCCAATGAAGTGAAATACTTCATATTTTCAATATCTATTTGAAAAAGCTATGAATAAATTTTATGCCTGTTTTCTTCAAGCTGTAGGAGTCTTAAGATTTTTCTTAGTGTTTCTGGGAACCCTTTGTATCTTCAGCATGTGACTTCCTAGTTTTTCATGTTTTCCACAGATATTTTCTCACTTTATTATTTGTTCATTACTAATTTGCTGGTTTTGAGAGAGTGGTATTGTTTTTTTCAGTCTTTATGTAGCTAAATCACTTTCCTCTTTGTGACTCATTTTGTTTTGTAGAAAATAGGAATACTAAAGTAAACTAATTATGTTTTCAAATTTTTCTTTTTTATGATTTTTTTGATATTTATAACAATTGTGAAATTTTCCTCACTCATTTGCTTTCTTCCTTTTTCCCTTCCTTTCCCAGCCTTTCTCCTTTTTTCATTTTGTCTTTCATTCATTCCTTCATTTATTTGTTCATGTTTTATATAATTTAAAATAAAGCCCAAGTAGTTAATTACCCAGCACAATTACTGAATAACCATTTCTTTCCCTATTAAAATGGGCATGATAGGATTTAAACATTAATTTGCAAACTGGTAAATTAGGTCTTGGTTGGTTCTTATAGAGAATGTGGATTGGTATAAGATACTGCTATAGTAAAGCACAAAAACCACAAATTAAGGCATGGTAAATTGATGTTACCTCTCATTTCAGGATGTGTCTTGGCTTCATTCAGCTCATGTTTCTAAACAGTTGTTTACAGGGTTTCCTTGTTTTGACTATTGCCTTAAAGATAATGTCCTCACAGAAGGGGGAAAAAGAGTTTTCACTGCTGTTGGCAAATATTGAGAGTTGAGCATGTTTGAAGCAAATGGGAACTCTTATTTAAAATTCCACTGCATCATTGTACAAAGTACATATTTTTACTGTTTGGCTGACTTTTTCAGCTGTCATTTGGCCAGACAAACACTATATTTTTCTCAGTCTACTATGTCAAACACCCTCCCTGCTACACACAGCATCAGATCAGAATTGCTTTATAAAGAGCAACAAGAGGGTAAAATAACTACTTTGTATTTGCTTTGATAAACTCAGGTTTCATTTACAAATGTAAAAGTCCCTCTTCTAAGTAGTTGTCAACAATTCTTTAATATTAATGTAGCTCCCTCCATTAAAAGCATCTCAATTGCAATGCTAGCAGAAAAATATAACTATAACATCTGATCTCCCAGGCAATGACAATTATTCAGCACTTTTTCAGTTAGCTTGTATAATAAAGATAATTATCTTTAAAACATGGGCTCAGTTGTTACAATGGTAAAAGTGAGGAGAAGCCAGGTGTGGTGGCACACGCTTGTAATCCCAGTACTTGGGAGGCTGAGACAGGAGGATCACAGGTTCGCGGCCAGCCTCAGCTACTTATTGAGGCCCTCCACGACTTAGTGAGACCCTGTTTCAAAATAAACAATAAAAAATAGGGTTGGGGGTGTAGCTTGGAGGTAGAATGCCTCTGGGTTCAATCCCCAGTATCACCAAAAAAATAGAAAATAAAAGTGAGGAGAAATACCAGAGCTTCAGACTGTAAGCCAATGTAATGACCAATTTCCAGTCTCTAATGAATGAATGGCGAAGTAATAAAGTACTTTTACAACTTGTTTTTCCTAAGAACTCACATCTTAATAATTTTGAAATGAGGAACATTGTTATTAACAGAAACACATGTATAATTCAAAGTCAATTATATTTTTAAATGCATTTAGCAGTTTCACTTGAGATAGTTGGCTTTGGGGGATTTTTGTTGCTGATGTTTTGTTTTAATTTCCAACAGTCTAGCACTATAAAGATTTGTGAGGCTTCAGTTTGGGGTTTATGAAAATTATACCCAAGCTGGGCATAGTGGCGCACGCTTGTAATCCCAGTACTTGGGAGGCTGAGAAAGGAGGATCGCAGGTTCATGGCCAGCATCAGCTACTTAGTGAGGCCCTCAGCAACTTAGTGAGACCCTGTTTCAAAATGAAGAATAAAAAATAGGGCTGAGGGATGTAGCTCGGAGGTAGAATGCCCCTGGGTACAATCCCCGGTACCACATACATAAAAAAATTATACCCAGAAATTTCATCCCTTACCTCTTGTCCAGTTCTTTCCTTTTTCATCACACCTGACATTTTAGTTTCACCCACATAGCCATTGTTACTGATCTTAATCAAGGCTCATAAATATATTAACCATGGGCTGCCACTTCCTAATTCCGGTTCCATGATGGGTATCACTAATTGATCACAATTCTCTCATTATATTTACTGTATCTTTTCACAACTGTTCCAAAGGCAAAGAGATAGCTAAACAGAAGGTTATTCCTGAGACTGACTGTGGAAAGTGATCTTGTGCATCATTTCCTCACAACTATGAGTGGACACAAGGAAGTAACGATGTCTACTGAAGAGTAGAGGCAAGGTAAGGGACAGTTGAGGATCCTAGGCATCTAATCAATCTGTTGCAGGTTACCTGCTGGCAGTTACTGAAACAATGAGGATTTTTCAGGACCCTGGTTTTTTTTTAATGATGAATGGCACAGTTTTTTCCTACTCTTTTATGAATACATTAAGTAATGGCAGCCATTGTATCTACTTAAGTATACATATTTTTACCAGACCTACCTTGTAAATTATTTCTCCAAATAGAACATATACAGTAAAAATTTTTAAATAAAGGGTTTTTTTTTGCAGTACTGGGGATTGAACCCAGGGGCATTCTACCTCTGAGCTACACCCCAGCCCTATTTTTTATTCTTTATTTTGAAACAGGGTCTCACTAAGTTGTGGAGGGCCTCCCTAAGTAGCTGAGGCTGGCCGCGAACCTATTATGCTTCTCTCTCAATCTCCCAAGTACTGGGATTACAAGTGTGCGCCACCACCCCTGGCTTGCATATGAAATTTAGAACTACAAAATATACTTGTTCTCCCAATTTTGAAAAAAGTAATAAAAAATACATATGAAGTCATATTTTTTTTCTGTCACAAGAAATAAAATTGCAACAGAGAGAACATGGGCACATGGGCAGCTGCTCTTACACAGAGTCCCCAGTCTTCCTGGTGCCAGCATTCCCAGAGCTGGGACAGTGGAAGGAATCCAGGTTCTTGAAGATCTACAGGAATATTTTGACTCTTCTCCATTTTTTGGCTTTCTACAGTGGTCGTCATTGGTTTATCTTTCCAAGAGTTACATTTAGGTTTATGATATAGCATAAAATATTAACTCTATTTTCAGGCATTTTTAATCAAAATATAACTGATATTCTTCTATTCCCTTTTATTCTTTTCACCCACCTACCAACTGTCACAATCTAGATCACACAGTTGGCCAATATTTGGCAGTGGGATTCTACTCTCTCCATCTGGACCCATCACAGCCATCACTAATGGATCACAGAACACTTCTCCATCAATCTCTCTCAATACAGAACTCAGAGCAGCCTTTGTCAATCTATTTTAAGTAGGTTTAAGAGATGAGAGTTAGCTAACTCCCTGACTAGACTGAGGTCATGAGGTAAAATAGATGTTCCAAACCCAATTGTATCATAGAAACACATTATCATATAGGAATGATTTCTGGGTCTAAGCCAGACCTGCCCAACTAGAATGTTCAGGTGTGAGATTCTGGAATTTATGTTTCAAACAATTTCAACAGGATGAGTAGCAGGCAGCCAGCCCTGCACTTGTTCAGAGATTGCCTTTTGAGAGATATTAGTAGAAGGGAAAAGGGCTAATCAAGTTATTCAAGATATTTGAATCTCAGTTTGCGAATCTATAAAAACAGTATCACAATCCTTTCCTTCGTGGGTTCTTTGACAAAAAAAAAAAATGAAATCACATAGTTGGATGCACTATGTGCTTGGGTGGGGACTGTTGCTCCATACACATTCATTCTTTGTTAAACTGTTCATCAGCAATCTGACTTCATAGGAGATCATCAAAATGTGATTAACTCACTAAGTCCTTTATTCATCATCAAGGAAACAAGAAAGGCACATATCTCACTTTCTTAGAGACTATATGTGTGCACAGCTCTGGATATTTTTAAATCACTGGTTTTCTTACACTTATTTGACATGGTATGGCTTGCTCAAAAGTGCACGTGTGCATATTAAAGTAAACCTTAAAGTCATATTACCTTCGGTCGCTATGAGACAAAACTGAAGAAGCAATACATATCATAGTACTGGAATCTGGGTTGTCTATACAGTAGGTTGATTAGTGAAGTAAATAGTACCTCTGGGATAATTACAGCAGTATCCCTCCAGTTGATAACTTCATGAATAAGTACAACTCACCTGAGAAGAAATAAAGCATGATTTAATGGGATGTGTGTGGGTGTGTGTGCGTGTGTGTTCATTAAGAAATACTTCTGGTTTTTCTCAAGTATCTTAAAGGCATTAGAGAAGAGTGTGAGAAAAATGTAGTGAAAAAGATGTGTAAAAGACACTATAATTGTCCAAGTCAAGGTGATGTGCTCTGTGCACATCTTGTGGCATAGAGAAGAGAGATGGACGAGGAGTAAGTGTGATCATAAACCTCATAAAGACTACACAAACCAAGGAAGGGTGATTTCTCTGAGGAAGAGAGCTGGGCAAACCTAAATAACATGTGACCAGTGACCTCATCATATCCATTTCCACCTGGTAATGTGCCTTGCTAAAATGAGTAGTAATTAAATGAGATAAAACTTAAGCAACTATTCTCCATTCTTTATGTTAAATGTTTCCTAAAGAAAGTTTCATTCTGGAAACTTAATTAGAACCAGTGTGGTGGTGCACAACTGTAATCTCAGTACTTGGGAGACTGAGACAGGAGGATCAAAGGTTTGAGGCCAGCCTCAGCCACTTAGCAAGATCCTGTTTCAGAATAAAACAGAGCTGGTGGTGTAGCTCAGAGGTAGAATGCCCCTGGGTTCAATCCCCAGTACTACAGTAACACACACACACACACACACACACACACACACACACGAACCAGTATAGAGTCTCAAGAATAACACGAGATAATCCCATTGTTGGAAGGCTCCATCTGCTGATTCTGAAACATTGGTTTAATTCAATAAAAAGCATATAAGCGTGTTCAAAATTATATGCACCATGAGCAATATCATTAGGCATTAAGGAAATGCAAATCAAAACTATAATCATATTACCTCACACCTACTAGGGTGGCTAAAATTTAAAAGACAGATGGTAAAAGGTATCAATGACTTCCAGTTTCTACTCTAATATGTAAAGAGAAGTCCCTACTCCATCTGTTTTAGCTCATTTTCTGTTGCTATAACAAAATACCTGAGACTAGATAATTTATATAGAATAGAGGTTTGTTTTGCTCACAGTTCTCGAGGGTGGAAAGTCTGAGAGTATAGTGCTGGGATCTGCTCAGTATCTGGTGAGGGCCTTCATGCTGCATCACAACACCACGGAGGTCAACACAGAGTGAGTCAGAACAAGTGAGCCAGAGACAACTCATTTTTTAACAAAGTCACTCCCACAATAAACACTAATTCATTCATGAATGTATTAATCTATCAGTCACCTCCCAAGGGTCTAACTAATCCACACCACTGCACTAGGGACCCAGTTTCCAACACATGAATTTGGGTGAAACACATTCAAACCATAACCACATCCTAACAAACTCTAACAAGAAAGAAGCTGAACAAACTGTAAAAAAAAAAAAAACCATCAACTATTCTAGGATCTATGAGGACAGCCATCCCTACGATTGATGGTCAGGTGGGCAAATGCAAAAAAAAAAAAAAATCACTGTATAACAGAAACCCTTACCAGAGCAGAAACTGTCACAGGAACCAATGCCAGGCTAGGAAAATCTGAACTTCAGTGGACAAATAGCTAAAGCTCAGTGTGAAAACCCTTTGAGAGTCAAAAAATCCAAAGGAAACTAATCACGGGGGCATGGGGATCCCATGCGTTATGCGTTTAACTTCCAGCAGCCCTAGGATGTTCTCACAGTACATATCAGAAAACAACCCCTTCCTGCTTCCCGAGACAAGCAGCCATTTTTGAGATATGCCAGAGCATGGTAATCTTAACAACACTTTCCCTGGAGAAAGAATTTGATTAGGTTGTGAGTATTCCTCATAAACTAAGTGAGGAAAGGTGAATGAAAGAAATGAAAGAAAGGAAGGAAGGAAGGAAGGAAGGAAGGAAGGAAGGAAGGAAGAAAGAAAGAAAGAAAGAAAGACAAAGAAAGAAAAAGAAAGAAAGACTGAAGACTTCAGGCTAAATAAGCGTCAGAACCAGAGTCAGATATGGCAGAAATGTTGGAATTATCAGACCAGTGATTAAAATAAGATTCTAAGGTCTTTAATGGAAATGTAGGTAATATGTAAGAATGGAGGAATAATGTAAGCAAAGAAGTTGAAATTTAAATAAAGAATTAAAAAGAAATGCTAGAGATCAAAAGCACTGTAGCAGAAATGAAAAATGTCTTTGATGAGCTCATTAATAGACAGGACACTACTAAAGAAAGAACCTCTAAGCTTGAGGATATGACAAAAAAAACTTCAAAATAGAAAAGGAAAGGAAAAATAACCAGAACAGAGTATGTGAGAACTGTGTGACAATTACAAAAGGTGTAACATATTTGTTATGGGAATACCAAAAGAAAAGAGAAAGAAACAGCAGCAGTATTTGAACCAATGACATAATTTCCTAAAATTAATGTTAGACACCAAGCCACAGATG
The DNA here is from genome assembly GCA_004027185.1 of Glis glis. Taxonomy (NCBI): domain Eukaryota; kingdom Metazoa; phylum Chordata; class Mammalia; order Rodentia; family Gliridae; genus Glis; species Glis glis. Next base: position 15,663 of record PVJS01016247.1, read on the forward strand.
GAGGTTTAGAGAACACCAGGCAAGATAAATGCCAATAAATTTCTTTAATAATAAAAAATACATTACCTAGGCATATTGTATTCAAACAAAGCAAGACCAAAATAAGAAAACCAATGTTAACATAAAGACACATATAGATTGAAAGTAAATAGATGAAGAAAGATATATCATGTTAACACTAATCAAAAGGCAGAAGTCACCATACTAATTTTAGACAATGCAGGCTTTAGAGCAAAGAAAATTATCTGGTTTTAAAATGTCATTATATAATGATGAAGTGGTCAATTCTCCAAGAAGACATAACAATTCCAAAAGTATATGAACCTAATGGGAGAGAACTCAGGTATGTGAGACAAAACATGATAGAACTGCAAGAAGCAATAGCCAAATCTATTGTTATAGAGACTTCAACGTCCCTTCATACTAGTCAAGATCCTCCAGAGAAAGAAAACCAGTAGGATAGACATAGACATAGACATAGACATACATAGACATAGACATGAAGAGGTTTACTATAGGAATTGTCTCATGTGATTATGAAGACCAAAAAGTCCTGTGATCTGCTATCTGAAGCAAGAGAACCAAGAAAGCTAGTGGAACATCAGTCCTGGAGAATCAGACGCTGCTAGTGAAACTCTGGATCTTAGTCTAAAATGTAGACAACCATAGCACCAATGTCCAAGGGCAGGGGAGGAAGGATGCCCCAGCTCAAGCAGAGAGTGAATTCACCTTTCCCTTGCCTCTTTGTTCTATATGAACCCTCAACAGATTGGATGACTCCACCAACATATGTGAGTACAATCTTCTTTACTTAGTCTACCAATTCAAAGCCGGGCATGGTGGCGCATGTTTGTAATCCCAGTACTTGGGAGGCTGAGACTGAAGGATTTCCTGTTTGCCGGCAGCCTCAGCTACTTAGTGAGGCCCCCTACAACTTAGTGAGACAGACCCTGTTTCAAAATAAAGAATAAAAAAATAGGACTGGGGGTGTAGCCTGGAGGTAGAATGCCTCTGGGTTCCATCCCCAGTACCACAAAAAAAAAAAAACACCTTAGTCTACCAATTCAAATGTAATCTCTTCTGGGAGCACCCTCACAGACATACTCAGAAACAATGTTTTATCAACTATCTGGACATCCCTTAGCCCAGTCAAGTTGATGCATAAAGTTAGCCAACACAAATTCTTACAGAAAAGGAAAGATCCATCATGTGGAAAATCATTAAGGACACAGATGAACTCAACAACACCAATTGATTTTTAAAATCAACATCTATAGAATATTTTATTCAACAATGCCAGAATAATACACTTTTCAAGTTCACATGAAACATTCAGCAAGATAGACCACATGTGAGCCATAAAATACACCATGACAAATTTACAAGGATAGAAATCATGTTTGCTCTCCGACCACAATGGAATTGAGCTAGAAATTAATAACATGAAAATGAAAAATACATGGAGAATAAAAAACATACTTAAACTAAATAGCATAAGATATGAAGAAGAAATCTCACACAAAGTTTTAAAATATTTTAACTGAAGGAAAATGAAAATATAATTTGTCTAATATGTAGGATGCCACAAAAGGAGTACATGAGGGAAATTTATAGCATTCAATGTATGTATTAGAAAAGGGTAATGGGCTACAGTCAATAATCTAGGTTTTGACCTGATAAACTAGAAAAAAAGAAGAACAAATTAAGTTCAAAGTAAGCACAAGAAAAGAAACAATAAAAATTAAAGCAGAAGAAAAAGATATTGAAAACAGGAAATTGATAGAAAAAAATCAATGAAACTAAAAACTGATGTTTTAAAATGATCAATAAAATTGATAAGCCTCCAGCCAGGCTTAAAAAAAAAAGAAAGAAAGAAGGCCCAAATCACTAATATCTGAAGTGAACACAGAGACATTGCCACAGATACCATGGGCATTAAGATGATAATAAAGGAATATAATTAATAAGCTTATATCCACACATCTGTTAACCTAGATGAAATTCCTTGAAAGATACAACCTCCCAAAATTCACACAAGAAGTAAGCAATCTGAATGGGCATATACCTATTAAAGTAATTGAATCAAATACTAAATAACTTTTAAAAATTCAAAGCATCAAGCTCAGATGGGTTCACTGGAGAATTCTATAGAACTTGTAAAGAAATTGTAACAATTCTCTACAGTTTCTTCCAAAAGATAGGAGCAGGTAATGCTATTAGGCTAGCATTACCCTAATACCAAAACCAGACAATGATATTATAAGAAAAGAAAACTGCAGAAGAATATCTCATTAACATAAATGTAAAAACCTCCACAAAAATATTAGCAAATCAAATCTAACAATGTATAAAATAATTTTACATCATGACCAAGTGGAATTTAACCTAGGGTGCAAGACTGGTTCAACACTTAAAAATCAATTAATGTTATTGATCACATCCAAGATAATAGAAAAAAATACATGATCATATCAATTGATGCATTAAAATATTTACAAAATCTGACAAGCATTCATAAATGAACTCAACAAGCTAGGAATAGAGGATAATTTCTTCATCTTTATCAAGAACCTCTATTTAAAAAAAACCCTACAGCTAATATCACACTTAGTGATGAGAAATTTAAACCTTCTCTACTAAGGTCAGGAACAAGGCAAAGACGTCCCCTCTCACCACTGCTTTTCAGCATCATATTGAAAGTCTTAGCTAGTGCAATAAAAAAACTCATAAGAGGGATACAGATTGGAAAGAAATAAAACTGTTGTGCAGAGATTGCATAATCCTCAGTGGAGAACCTATGAAAGAATAGATTTTAAAATATACTTCAGAAACTAATAAGCAATTATGTCAAAGTTCAGAATATACAAAAATTATTTTCTTTCCCATATACCAGCAATAAACAAGAAAAATTTTAAATGAAAAACAGAATGCCATTTTTATTATTCCCCCAAAATGAAATATTTAGGTATAAATGGAACAAATATACACAAGATCTATAAGAGAAGAACTATAAAACTCTGATAAATGATATCAAAGAAGAACTAAATAAATGAAGAGCTATTCCATGCTCACAGAAAGAAAGATTCAATATTGTCCAATGTTGGTTCTTCCCAAATTGATTTATAGCTTCAACACAATCCTAATCAAAATCTCAGCAATTTATTTTGTGAATATTTATAAACTGATTCTAAAGTGTATATAGAGTAGTAAAAGACCCAGAATAACTAACTCAATATTGAAGAAGAATCAGATTGACCAACACTACCCAATTCTAAGACCTACTATAAAGATACAGTAATCAAGATGGTGTGGTATTGGTAAAAGAATGGACAAATCAATAGAACAGAAAAGAGAGCCCAGAAAATATCCACATAAATATATTACTTGATATTAGACAAAAGCAAAGGTAGTACAATGAGCAAAAACAGTCTTTTCAATAAATGGAACCACAGTTGGGCATGGTGGCGCACGCTTGTAATCCCAGTACTTGGGAGGCTGAGACAGGAGGATCGCAGGTTTGCAGCCAGCCTCGGCAGCTTGTGAGGCCCTCTGCAACTTAGTGAGACCCTGTTTCAAAATAAAGAATAAAAAATCGGGCTGGAGGTAGAGCTCAGAGGTAGAATGCCCCTCGGTTCAATCCCCAGTACCATGAATGAATGAATGAATGAATGAATGAATGAATGAATAAATGGAACCAGAACATGAACATCCACATACAAGAATGAAACTAGATGTAGACTTTATACCCTTCACAAAAATTAACTCAAAGTAGATCAGAGACCTGAAAATGTAGAATTCAGAACTACAAAATTCCTAAAAGTAAATATAGTTTAAAACCTAGATAACTTTGTATATGGTGATGCCTTTTGGATACAACACCAAAAACATGGATCAAGAAATAATTGATAAACTGAATTTCATTGAAATTAAAAACTTCTGCTCTGTGAAAGACATTATTAAGAGGAGAAGAAAACCCACAGATGCAAGAAAATATTTTCAAAAGACACATCTGGTAAGGAACTGTTTTCTAAAATATAAGAACTCTTGAAATTCAACAATAAGAAAATGAATGACCTGATTTAAACAGGGACAAAAGATATTAACAGGCATCTCACCAAATAATATAGTCAAATGGAAAATCATCATGTGAAAATTAAAATGAGATACCAATACACACCTGTTAGAATGGCCACATCCAAACACACTGACAACCCTAAACACTGGTAAGAAAATAGAGCAACAAAAGCCAGACATAGTGGTACATGCCTAGAATCCCAGTACTTGAGAGGCTGAGACAGGAGGATCACAGGTTTAAAGCCAGTCTCAGCAACTTAGTGAGGCTCTTAGCAACTTGGTGAGACCCTGTTTCCAAATAAAAAATGAAATGAGCTGGGGTGTAGCTCAGAGGTAGAACACCCCTGGGTTCAATCCCCAGCACCAAAAAAAAAAGGAAGAAGAAAAGAAAATAGAGCAACAAGAACTTTCATTCATTGCTGGTGGGAACACAAAGTGGTACAGCCACTTTGAAGTATACTTTGGCAGTTTCTTACAAAACAAAGCATATTCTCATCATTCAATTCAGCAATCATGCTCCTTGTTATTTACCCAAAAGAGCCAAAAACATGTTCATACAAAGTCCTACCTATGAATGTTTTAATAGCAGCTTTATTCACAATTGCAAAACTTGAAAAGAGCCAATGTGTTCTTCAGTAGGTGAATGGATAAATAAACTAATAAGTAAACTATGCTACATCCAGACAATTGAGTATTCTTTGGCACACACACAAAAAAGAGCTACCAAGCCACAAAAAGAGGAAACTTAACTGCATATTATTGGGTGAAAGAAGCTAATATGAAAAGGCTATAGACCGCATGTTCCCAACCATCTGTCATTCTGGACAAGAAAAAAAGATGAAGACAATAAAGCATGAGTGGTTGCTTGGGGTTAAAGGGAAGGGAGGGATAGAGAGCAAAGAATTATGATAGGGCCATGAGACTATCCTGTATGATAGTAAAATGGAGGATGCATGTTATCATAGTTTTGCCACTGAACCCTAAGATAGCCTTGGCTTTGTGTGATAAGGAGGTCAACATCTGCTCATCGATGGTAACAAATGCATCATTGTACTGTGCTGTGTCCACCATGGGAGAGGTCTTGTATGCATGGGGATGGGGTATTTTTGGAAACTTCCTGTGCTTTCTGCTCTATTTTTGCTGTGAGTTTATTTTTTGTGTATGTGAATTTAAACTACTCTAAAAATATAGCTAATCTTTTTAAAAATAGCTTTATTACTACTTTGCAATTACTCATCATAGTGAGGTTTGATGTGATACAAACATACACACACAGAGTTTTTGGTATATTTCTTTCCACATCCCACCCAGGTCCCCCCTCTTGCCTCCTCATAAATGTTATTATGAAATTGTATGAATTATTATGAAATTATTATGTATGAAATTATTATGAAATTAGTAGTAATAGTTTCATATATTGCCATAATATTATTTGAACTGTTTCCTTCCTCAATCTTCCTCTTTCCCTTCCCTACTCCTCCCCCAATCCCTTTCCACTATTCTACAGGTCTCTCTCCACATTCTTTAAAGTCCCTAGTGTTTCCTGTTTTCTTTCTAGCTTTCACATGTGAGAGAAAAACATACAACCCTTGACTTGCTCAGACTTGCTGGTCTCAGCATAATATTCTCTAATTCCATCCATTTTCCTGCAAATGACAGAATTTTGTTCTTCTTTATAGCTGAGTAGAATTCCATTGTGTGTATATGCCACATTTTCTTCCTCCATGCATCTGTTGATGGACACCTGGGTTGGTTCCATAATTTGGATATTGTGAATTATGCTGCTATAAACATGGCTATATATGTGTTGTGGATAATGCAGAGAAACCAAGAACTTTATACAGTGCTGGTGGAAATATAAAATTGTGCCTACTTTGGAAAACATTTTGGTAGTTCCTCATAATGTTAAATACAGGGTTACTATACAATGTAGTCAGAATGACAACCCCCAAAGCTGTCCTCCTCCTAATCACCAGGATCCATGATATGTTACCTTCTATGGCAAAAGACACTTTGCAAATGAGATCATGTTAAGATCTTGAGAAGGGAACATTGCCCTGGATCATCTGGGTAGGCTAATGTAATCGTAAGAGTCTTTATCAAGGAAAGGGAGTTGAAAGACAGTGAGTGAAATGGACTGTGGATGGCAGCAGAAGCCGCAGAGGACAAGAAACTCAAAGACACTACACTGCTGGCTTTGAAGATGGAGGATGGGTCCTTGAACCAAGGGATCCAGGCAACCTCTTGAAGCTAGAGAAGACAAGGAAAAGAATTCTCTCCTAGGGCTTCTTTTAAAAAGGTGAAAGATTTATACAATCTGTAGCGAAAACAGTGTCCTAGAGTTTCTAGAGAGAATGCAGTCCTGATCTGCAGAACTTCTGATGTCCCAAACTGTAAAATAACAAATTTGGTGTTTTAAGCAGCCAAGTTTGTAGAAAGTTTTACAGTGACTATAGGAATCTAGTGAACTTACCATAAGACCCAGCAATTCCATCCTTTCGTGTTTCCTTAAAATAATTGAAAATGTACACACACACAAACACACACACACACACACACACACACACACACACACAAATAGGACTCATAGCAGCATTATTAATATTAGACAAATGGAAAACCCAAATATTCATCAATGCATGAATGGATAAACAAATGTGATATATTCCTACAATAGAATGTTATTCGGTAATCAAAAAGAATCGAATTAGCTAGGCAACTTGGGAACTGCTATGTGACCTCGTGGACAAGTAACTTAAGATCTCTGCTCATAGGTTTTCTCATATCTAAAATGTGAATTAAAATAGAATGTATTTTCCAGAATTCTTGTGAACATTAAATGAGTAAAGATTTCCAAGGTGTCTAGAAAAGTGCCTGACAGATAAAACTCAATGAACTATTTCTTCTTCTCTGTATCTCTATCTTTGCTTTCTTGTTATAATTATCGCATCCGCCACATTTATCTTTCCCAGTACTTGGGAGGCTGAGACCTGAGGATCCGGGTTCGTGGCCAGTCTCAGCTACTTAGTGAGGCCCTCCGCAGCTTAGTGAGACCCTGTTTCAAAATAAAGAATAAAAAATAGAGCTGGGGGTGTAGCCTGGAGGTAGAATACCCCTGGTTCAATCCCCAGTACCGCCAAAAAAAAAATTGAGTGCTGATATGTGCTGTAACAGGGATGAACCTTGAAATTAATGCTAAGTGAAAGAAGCCAGAAACAAAAAGGTACACATTATATGCTTCCATTCATATGCACTGTCCAGAATAGTCAAATCCGTAAGAACAGAAAGTAGATCAATTGTTGTCAGGATGGTGGGAGATGGAAAAGTAAATTGGGAGTGATGGCTAGTGGGTACAGGTTTATTTTGAGGTATAGGTGATGAAAATTTCTTAAATTATGTGGAGGTAGTGGTTGTACAACTTTGAAAATATGTTTAAAACAACTGAATTGTACAATTTAGAAAGGAGGAAATTTTATGGGATACAAAATATATGTCAATCAGTTTATAAAAAGTATATGTGCTAGTCTGATGCACCCAATAGCTGAATAGTTTATCCAGATATCAGATATTAAATTAATTCCAAAGGAGTGATTCTTTTGGGTAAAGTAAGAGAATCTTTTAAAATTAGGTCATTTTTACCAGCTTCATTCCATAATATTATATCTGGAAATAACTGCTGGAATCATTGTATTTAGACTGAGGCCAGAGAGGCGAGCTGAACCAAGGACGTTCCAGCCCAGTGGAGAATGGTATACAGTTCTGCCTCTGCACTCCCCTAAGCCAGGCTTAAAAGCTGGCAACAGTTGTCTCTATTTGAGCTAGGGAACTTCCCCAAAGGACATAGAAAACACAATAGGAAAGGCTTCAGGTAACACATAAGGAGAAATAGAAAACTAGGTTAAAAAAAAAGTAAGCGTGAAAAACAACTGAGCAGAATTCCTATCAATGGAGCCAAAAGGATTAGTGAACAGAAAAAGAGGACACGTTACAAAGTAGTGTATAGGAGCTACTGTGTTGAGGCGACCCAGATGGGTTCACTGTCTAGGACACCTGTGGGTTTTAAACATTTGTCCAATCTAACCCACATTCCCAAAGGCTTCCTCAGATGGACTGTGTTCCTTACCAGGCCCTCTACTGTGTTCTCCCCTTGTGTTATTTTCTTTTTTCTTGTCTCTCCCTCCATTTTCAATCCAAGCAGAATATTTAGACTTTCTTTCTTTTCTTTTTCTTTCTTTTTTTTTTTTTTGTACTGGGAAGTGAACCCAGGGGCATTCTACCTCCAAGCTACACCCCCAGTCTTTTTAATTTTATTTTTAAACAGGATCTCCCTAAGTTGCTGAGCACCTCACTAAATTGCTTGAGACTGGCTTCAAACCTGTAATCCTCCTGTCTCAGCCTCCCAAGTACTGGGATTACAGGTGTGTGCCACCATGCTCAACTTAGATTTTCAGTATTTCTACCTTTTGACATAATTTGAAGGTGGATCTGTCTTCCCTGGAAAATTATATCTACTCTCTGATGCTTTTCACCATCATAAGTTAAACTAACTCCATTTACAAAAACCCTGAGGCTCTACCTATCTCTCTATGATATACTCTTAGTCACATGAAAAAAAGTTTCCTTCTGATTCCTGTATCAGGCAATTGTTTCTGAAAAAAAATATGTAGCATGCAAGGAAACGTAAGAGAATAAAAACAGGCTGAAATTTTCTAGAAAAGCAGGCTAAATTTTCCAGAGAAAGAAGAAATGAGACTATTTGAGAATCAGAAAACTGGGTGGGGGAAGGGAATGTAGGTTGAAGGAAATAAGGGAAGATAAATATTATGGCAAAAGAAGAAAGGACATTTTTCATTTATATTCCCATGAAAGATAGCTTTTTAACTAAGTCTCCTCTTTGAATAAACATTTTTTTCCAGGAAAGCTTTCAAAAGTGATTGCATATAGAAAAGTTGCAAGATGTCAAAGCAAGGCCAAAATATATCTTGACATTAGAATAAAAATATACTTTCTAGCACATAAAAATACTTTCTATTTACATTTATTCTCACATTTTTCCAGAAAATAACCTGAATCCTCTATAATATCATTGGGCATTGAAATTCCAAAACATGTACAAACAATGCACCTCCACAATGTCTCATCGTCACTGACCACTTTAATGCAATTAAAGTATCCATGGCTGGAAAGATTAAAAACCTCAAGCAAATTTAGGAGATAAATTGCTTAACTTTTTAAACCCTACCATGTGGCGGCTGTTCAGCAATGCTTTAGTAACTGACTTTGGAGAAACATTTGAGGTTGAGGGTTCAGGAATGAAGAAGTATGTAGAAATTGTTGAGCAAGTACCATTAAACAATTAAATGACCTACCCCAAGATGCATCATCAAAGGGGATATCAGTGGAGAGAAGCATTGCTGAAATACCTGGTCAAGCGTTCTGAATGCCTTCTCACTCTTGAGAGAAGAAGCATTTGAAAAGCAGTGTGTGTGGGGGTGGCGGAGAGCAAGGCCCCTTCCCACCATAGTGAGTACAGTAAAAGCACTCTTATTTGATGATATTAGGAACATTAGTTGGTCTAGTAATTTAAAATAAAATAATGTCAAGTGTGGCAGTGCATGCCTGCAATCCCAGTACTTGGGAGGCTGAGACAGGAGGATCACAGGCTTGAGGCCAGCCTCAGCAACTTAATGAGACCCTCAGCAACTTAGTGAGGCCCTGCCTCAAAATAAAACAATAAAAGAGGTCTGGGGGTGCTGCTCAGAGGTAGAATGCCCCTGGGTTCAGTCTTCAGTACAACAATAATAATAATGATAATATTGCACATATATTACCACAAATTGTGCAGGTTCTGAGATTACCCTTCTTGTAACAAATAAACAGAATGCTTCAGGGTGAAAGGAAAAGAGTACTCAGAGCACAGCAGGCCACATGAGCATCATGCTCACATTTATTCTACTTGTCCCACTAAGTCCCACGCAGGGACACAGAATACCCTGAGAGGAGGCTGCACAGGCAATAGATTGAACCACAGAAGAGGAATCTCTCGCTTAGGAAACATCACATTTTTGTATGACAGATGCAGGAAAAACTTCCCAGCTATTGCCCCTGGAGGAAGACATTGCCTTTACCATGAGTAATTCTCCCATCTGCAATGATTTCTTAAAAGTATGATCATCATCAGATCTTATTGTAGGTGAATCAAATTGTATGTATTTTTAATATTTTGGGATACTGTTATGGTTCTAATTAGCACCTTATTTATTTGTAGATCAAAAGTATTCTACATCAGGACCAAATGAAACAGTTTATAATTAAAAGATTAGTTCTAGAAGTATGGTTTATTCCATTTTTTAACCTTTACTCTGAGAACTTAAACTGCTTTATTCATATTTATTTATTCATTACCAAGGGAAGAGACAGTAGCAGACTTAGCTTTGTACCTCCTCCCAGTGTAGGAAGGAGTTTTATTTATTTTCATCTCCATGAGTAAAGTGAAGTTTAAAAACTAAAATGATGAGACAGGCATGGTGGTGCATACCTGTAATCCTCGGACTTTGGAGGCCGAGACAGGAGGATCACAGGTTCAAGGTCAGTGCATGGTAATTTAGTGGGACCCTGTTTCAAAATAAAAAGGGTTTAGGATTGCTCAGTGGTAGAATGCCCTTAGGTTCAATTTGCAGTATCAGTCAATCAATCAACCAATCAATCAAAGTGACTTGCAAAAAGCACAAGACTACAAGCAGGATACTATCCCCCTCCTTTTCTCTCATCAGATCACACCGCTGTCATTCCATAATGCACTGAGAAACTTTCCCAGACGTTGCACTCTCATCAACCTTCTTTCAGGAAAAAAAAAAAAAGTTTCATGGGCTCAGACTTCTGCTTACATTGTGGCATGACTGACAGAAGGTAGGACCCGTCCTGCTTCTCACAGCCAGGTCCTCTGCCAATCTTGATTAGCTTTGTGCATCAGCTAGAGAAATGCAAATCTATAGATTCTTTGATCACCAACCCATCTCCATGTAATGCTTGTTTGTTTGTACTGGGGATTGAACCCAAGGGCACTCTATTTCTGGGCTACACTCCCAGCCCTTTTATTTTTTTAATTTGAAACAGGGTCTCACTAAGTTCCTGAGGCTGTTTTCAAACCTGCAATCCTCCTGTCTCAGCCTCCCAAGTACTGGTATTACAAGCATTCACCACTGTGCCTGGCTTCCATGTAACTTTTGAAATACAAAATAATCCACCGAGGAAGACTCACTACATCTGCTACTGTTGACTATGTTAGATACTAATTGATAATAAGATGCTTTGGGATCTTAATTAAATACTGTTAATTTATTGGCACAGACTATCTTGCTGTAACACAAGGAAAATCAATGAAAATGACTAAGCCTCAATAATGAGAGTACTTTGTGGCCAGAGACTGGGATACTTTGTGGCTAGGCAAGTTACAGTGTGCTGAAGAGGAATATTTATATAATGCAGGATGTAACTTTTGAGAGGGCCATTTATTTGTTTTATTACTACATGAAGCATACAAGTTAAATATTACTGGCTGTTTGAACCACTGGGTGAGACAACAGTTCTGCTTGGGTAGAAAAGATTTATGTACATTGTCACTGTGCTCTGCTTTCAGTGAGAGCACTAAGGAAATTCCTACTAACAGTGCAGCAAACATGTGCATATTTCAAATGCATTAAATGCTGAAAACCATTTTTAAAGGACTATTTTTTGAGAACTTAGAAAAATCCCAATAGATTTATATTTTCTCATGGGTTTTTGGTTTTGTCTTATTTCACTGAGATTTCTAATGTGTATTATTTTGAAAATACCTGAACATTTGTGAAAATCAAGGCTACTGTCAAGATTTCATCAATAAGCCAGGTGTGGTGGCGCACACTTGTAATTCTAGTACTTGGGAGGTTGAGACAGGAGGATGGCAGGTTCTTGGCCAGCCTCTGCAACTTAGCGAGGCCCTCGCAACTTAGTGAGACCATATTTCAAAATAAAAAATAAAATAGGGCTGAGGTTGTATCTCCAAGGTAGAAAGCCCCTGGGCTGGGTTCAATCCCCAATAATTAAAAAAAATCAGCAGTAATATGGCACGTATATGTAGGACTATGTGTGTATGAAACATGTGTGTTTGTTAAAGTATTTTAAATTAGCTTGTCATTTTAGACTATTTTTCTGAAAAGAAAAAATTGAGATCAATGAATAATAAACAGAAAATCCCAAGTTTTATTTTGTGATAATAAAAACATATGTTCTCGAAAATGAAGTTGTTACTACAACAACAAATAAATAATCATGGGGATACATTAAATAAGCAGTACAAATTTCATTTTAAAAAGAGACAAAGAAGTCTCTCTTTTTATGGGAGGGGATTGCAGAAATGATTTTTACCAGTTCTTGCCTGCAGCAGACCAATATATTGATGACTCGGTTTAAAAGAACAAAAATAAAAAAAATCCCAGAGAAGTACTCCACAGAGAAAATCTTCATTTTCTTTAGCAGCTCACCATTTCAAAAGATTGATTGGAGAGGAAATCTCACCTATGAGTGACCTTATAGAAGCCAAAAGAAAGTGAGCTAATGCTAAGACTTACTATTTTTCTTATATATTGTTAAAACCACCTTGACATTTCTGAAAACAACTTTGGAAAGGGTAGCTTTACATTAATTATTTATTCTTTGGGACCCAGTCATAAAGTAAAGTGATTTCAGTTTCTTTATATGAATATATTTGATGTATTTGTTATTTTGGTAAATATTCCCCTTTTTCAAAGAGTTCTGTCTTGATCACCTTAAATTGTTCTGGACCATTTGACTTTTTGTGATGCTGATATGCCCATAAATTCTGATTCTCCTTGTTTCTTCATTCACTGGGAAAGATAAATGTGGCAGATGTGATAATTATAACAAGAAAGCAAAGATAGAGATACAGACAGAGAAGAAGAAATAGTTCATTGAGTTTTATTTGTCAGGCACTTTTCTGGACACCTTGGAAATCTTTACTCATTTAATGTTCACAAGAATTCTGGAAAATACATTCTATTTTAATTCACATTTTAGATATGAGAAAACCTATGAGCAGAGATCTTAAGTTACTTGTCCACAAGGTCACATAGCAGTTCCCGTTGCAGGCTTTCTAAGTTAAGTTCCATTAACAAAACCTAGGCCTCCTCCTCTTCTTTATGAGTGTACTTTGTGCCACTTTGTCTGCTTAGGATAGTTTCTGGGAAATGCAAGTGTACATCTATTTATTACTCAAATTTCCATAGAGAACTGTGATATAGTATAACTTGAAGCCTCAAACCATACAACCTTACCTGGCATCAGCTTAAAGCTTTGCGCACTCTCTTTATTTACTGACCTTTGATATAATATCACCTTTCTTAAAATCCTGGTCTCAGGATAAGGCCTTTCTTTGTGTCAGCCATCAAAATTCCTAAGAAAGCCAAGACTAGTGGATCTCCCTCAGTGCTGGGCCAGACTTGTCAAGGTCACCCTATTCAGCCTATTTTTCCTGGCACCTGCTTGTACAATCTCTTCCTAGATTTAATCAGTGGCTTTGCAATCAATGTAGTTTGTGGAGCTGCAGTAGCTGCTAGGAGCTTCTTATAAGTGTACAATCTTTAGTCCCAGACAAGAGTGGGACAATTTCTATGCACATCATGATTGAGATACCCTAGGGCAAGACAACGCCGGCCCTTTGAAAAATGGAAGGAAGTCTCTCATGCAATGGATTTTAAACTCTAGTGGGCAGTAGAGTCACTGGAGTAACTGGGAGGGCTTATTGAAACAGATTTCTGGATCCCACTTGTAGAGTATCCAATTCAGTAGGTCTGGGATGGGGGGACCCTAGCATTTACATTTATAACTCGTTGCAAGATGGTGCCAAGGCTACTGATATGGGGCAACACTTGAGAACCACTGATCCAACTCTCCCTAGATTCTCTCTTCTTTAGTACTCAAAACTTGTACAAAAGATGTGAGTTCTCCATAATGACAGGTTCCTCATCCCTCTCAGTGACTTAGTGTGAACGTGTTGTATAAAAATGTCATCTGAGAATAAATTACAGGCTGATGAAAGCCAGCATTATATTTAGGAGTAAGGGGTGAAGAGATGGGGAGGGTTTTGTTACCTCCTGCCTGGACCCTATTATCTAGACCAACTGTTTCTTCCAATATGATAGTTTCATAGGATAATTTTACTTCCATATTTAACTGAAATGGTCATAATCACATACAAAGTGAGGCAAAATATACTTTGAATTTTCTATTATAGAAACTTCTAAACTAATAATAATGTGATAAAGAGAGAAATTCAGGTAGGAAATCTATGGAGTTACTTAAGGATCATGATATACAAGAAGAATTGGAGGTTGAACCAAAAACAGCTAGACCATAATAAATTATTTGTCAGGGTCTTAATTGGGGAGAAGGTTACAAAGCTTTTCATTCCCAAATTGTTTTAGAAATTGATATTTTGGAATTTCTATATTACATAAAAATAAAGCTACTTGTTATTCCAGATGAAATCAATAAGAAAATATAAATAATTTACCTGAATGTCACTGACATATAAGATTGGAAACATTCAAGGTGTTCAGTTGTGGAATATTTCCCAGAATGTTCAAGACAGCTGGTGATTTTCCAAGGTGATAATCATTTATAACAAGGGCTCCACAGGGAATACTGAGAACTAACAATTACTGACTTTCTATTCCATTTCACAGAGGTTGTTAGAATTTAAAACAAAGTATTGAAGCATTGAAAATATAAGATGAGATGTGTGTATAGGTATAGATATACATATGACATGGGTTCAAGACAACTAGTGCTTATTTGAAATAATATAAGAAAAATGAGAACCAGTAGTTATAAACTATTTAGATTTTTGGATAACTTTCTTCATCAAACATTTTTAAAACACATTGAGTCACCAAGTGATCAAAACCATGATATTATAATGGTTTTGAACAGGAAGTACAGGATCATGATTAAAAACTTATCTCTGAAGTGTTCTTTTATAGATTTTATAAATAATTTGAGGGAAGCGGTCCAGAGCCAAATTTCCAAGTCTATAAATGGCGTAAACTTTTTATTGCAGTGAAATTGTAAGCTAACGGAGATAAACTACAGAAATTTCTTCTGGTATGAGAGGGCATAAAAATGGCAAATAAGTTTCTATATAACAAAATCCAGAAAGAAAGTTGTTTATGGAAGGATAATCCAAAGTTTACTTATAAAATAGCAAAAGCTTGGAGCCAGCAACCATCCAGATAAAGGCCAAGGCAATAATTATAAACCCTTTCCTAAGGACATTGGTCCTCTGAGATATCTCAGAGAAAAAATTCAAAGCCTGGTTTTCTTAAAAGAAAATTAAAAAATAAAAAATATTATTTGGATATTGCACAAAATCATAAACAAAGACAAACTAGGAGTGAAGCCCAACAATGGCAATCAGAAACTGTTAAGTGGGTGGCAGAATTGTTGAGTTAGATTACAATCCAAAGATTCAACTTTTTCACTTGCAAAAATGAGATACTGTCATGAGCTGGAAACCTATGAAATGTGAAATAGGTAAACAAATAAGATAGAAGAAAGTGATTTTATAGAATGGGGAAATACATAATCTCATATTTTATCCTGAAAGTTAGAGCAAGTTTAGAAAAAAAAAATCTGAAAGGTTTTTGATACCACTATGGAGGTAGTCACATGATATCTTTTTCTAAGAAAAAAATAAGAGGAAGTGTAGGGTTGTTAATCTTTGGAATAAAGGGGAGAATATGGCAGCCATATACAACCACTACAGTCTCCTAGAGATGTATATACTGAAAAAATATTAGGCTGGATATACCACATTAAATTTTTTCCTATATTATTGTTCTTACTGTTCTGAAACATAGCTCTCTGATGTGCCTCAATCCTTTGCCCCTGTCCTTTGTGTATTTCTGACTGTCTCCTAGCCTTCTTCTCTACTATCCTACTGCTTTCCTTCCCTCTGTTTTTTCCCCACTATGCACTATTTTCTCCACCATGGCAATATATTCTAGTTTTCTTTGTCACTCTGCCTCTCATTTCTGCTCTGTTATTACTTCCATTTCCTATGTTCCATTCATATTACATTCTCTCCTTTTAGATTTCTCTAAACATTTGCTATTTGATGTTTTGGAAATTTTCTGAAAGAAAAAAGATAAGTAAAAAAAAAAAAAAAGGACCACAAACAAGGACAGAGAACCTTTAAGGTTGGGAAGGAGATTTAGAAATGTATGCAGTGATCTATTGAATCTATGACAACTGGACTATAGAAAGAGAGGCTATAATGATATTCCATCTCTTTCTCCCATTCCATGCTAGTTCAAGGAGGTAGCCATGAGTAGTGGCTAGTTTAAGAGCTTGGCCATGAGTCCTTGAATTTTCCTTGCTAGAAAGGTATAGCATCAAAGAAAAATATGGGGCCAGGCGTGGTGGCACATGCTTGTAATCCCAGTACTTTGGGAGGCGGAGACCGGAGGATCCGGGTTCGCGGCCAGCCTCAGCTCTCTCTCTCTCTCTCTCTCTCTGTCTCTCTCTTTCTCTCTCTCTCTTTGACTCTCTCTCTCTCTCTACTTAGTGAGGCCCTCTGCAACTTCGTGAGACCCGGTTTCAAAATAAAGTATAAAAAATAGGGCCGGGGGTGTAGCGCGGAGGTAGAACGCCCCTGGGTTCAATCCCCAGTACCGCAAAAAAAAAAAAAAGAAAAATGTGTGTGTGTGTGTGTGTGTGTGTGTGTGTGTGTAATTTTCTGAAAAAGCTGTTAAAATACTTCTTCCTTGTTCAACTACATGTCTCTTTGAGAAACTGCATTTTCTTCATAAAATTCAACCAAATATCATCATATATGGACTTGAGAAACATATGAGAATATAGCTCTTGCAATTAAGTTAGGCATTAAGAAGATATACAAAAGCACAAAACAGAGACACTTTTCTTGCTGCTTATTTATTTATTTAGGGATATATTTAATTTTCATGAAAACATTTTATTTCTGTTAAAATGTGCTTATATTATGGCTATTATTCAATAAATTACTAAATAAAACTTAAAATTTCTTAGTTTTAACTTGTAACATAGTAAACAATGACAGCTGTAACCCACAGAAGTGAAAGGCTTTAAGTCCTCAATAATTTTGAACAGTGTAATTTTTTATAACTTATATTTTGTTATTCTTTAATATTATCCAATTAAGATAATAGTTTAATATAGTACTGTAGAGCTTAATTAAGTCAGTTTCTTAACTGAGCAATGCTTTGTACTCAGCAGTAATCATCAGCCACTGAAAAACCTAATTTATGGTTTTACACTAAATATTTTGAGAAAGTCAACTTTTCCTTACAGGAATACTTTTTGTACTTAATGTTGGTGTGTGTTTGGGGGGGGGGATTCTTGAGACACATCTGTCAAAATCCTGGATAAACTGGTCTCATATAAATGTGTTTGAGTTCTCAAATAACTAAAGGAAACCCCTAGTAACTCCCAAAGAAGGAGAAATTGAATACCAAGTGTTATAATCAGGGACTGGCAAGTTGGCAGTCACGGAGGTTTTGCTGGGCTGAGTAATCAAGAGGTGTGGCCTTTAAAGGGCACATGAAGCCCTGGGCATCTGTGAGTTGATGAGTTGGAACAGAGATGACTAATACAACCTCAACCCCTGAAGGACATCATCCATGATGGAAGTGTGAACTTCATTAAAATCTGTACACTTGAAAATGGATATGACAAAAGGACTTTGTATAAAACTTGGCTCTGGATGGAAAACAAAATCTCCTCTGAAACTGTATCCAAGTACCTACTTTAATAAGATTTGAGACTTAAATTTATACAATTTTCATGGTCTGCAAAATTAATACAAAAAGCATCTCCCAAAGTGGCAATGTTTCTAAGAAACCTGGCAGATGCAAACCCACACCTTTTCTGAAGAGATAAATTACCAAGCCATCCTTCCAGGATTCTAACAGGTAAAACAAATTTAACATGATTTTGCAGTCCAAAATTACAAAACACTTGATGGAAAAAATCAACAATAAGCCAGAATCAACAGAAACACAAATAGCAGAAGTATACTCCTAATACTTATTAGATATGGCATATAATAGCATTTAAAATGGAAGATTAGGTAAAATAAGTAACAAAACACATGGAAAATAAGATATTGTTTGAAAAGACAGGCAGTTTAGAATAATAAACAAGTTGTGAGAGATGAAAAGGTAATGAATGATAAAAGGATTTAGAGGCCAGGCCGGGCGTGGTGGCGCACGCTTGTAATCCCAGTACTTTGGGAGGCGGAGACCGGAGGATCCGGGTTCGCGGCCAGCCTCAGCTCTCTCTCTTTCTCCCTGTCTCTCTCTCTCTCTCTCTCTCTCTCTCTCTCTCTCTCTCTCTCTCCCCCCTTAGTGAGGCCCTCCGCAATTTCGTGAGACCCGGTTTCAAAATAAAGCATAAAAATAGGGCCGGGGGCGTAGCGCGGAGGTAGAACGCCCCTGCGTTCAATCCCCGGTACCGCAAAAAAAAAAAAAAAAAAAAAAAAAAGGATTTAGAGGCCAGGATTGGGTTAAAAAGAGATAAAAAAATAATCTAATGAAGTAGAATATACATTTTGAAATATCATTCAGAATGCAACACAATGAGAAAAAGTAAATAGTGAAAAGACATAAAAAGGGACATGAAACATAAAATTAAAGGACTATAGTTTACCTACTCATAAGAGAAGAGAGAAAAGAATGAGGAAAGGCAACATTTATAGAGATTATTGCCAAAAATTTTGTAGAAACAGTAGAAGTCATGATTCCTCAGGGTCAAGAAGTACAATGATTGTCAATGTGGAATTGTAAAATCAAATTATTTCTACAACCTAAATACCTTCTAATGAAAGTGCTGATCACTGATGAAAAAGAGGAGATCTTAAGGACAGCAAAGAGGAAAGATAAATTCTCCATAAACAAATGACAATTAATAGGTTTTTCAATAGCAACACTGAAGCTATAAAATAGTGCAGTAATATTTTCAAATAACTTTCTTTATTTTATATCCAGCTAAACTAACATAAAATACAGATCAAATGAAGAGATTTTCAGAAAAAAAAGAAGTTTAGCGTAAACAG
Organism: Glis glis; assembly: GCA_004027185.1. Classification (NCBI taxonomy): domain Eukaryota; kingdom Metazoa; phylum Chordata; class Mammalia; order Rodentia; family Gliridae; genus Glis; species Glis glis. The sequence goes on from PVJS01016247.1 coordinate 34,885, forward strand.
ACCTCTAAAGATGAATTTAAGCAAATGAAATTAAGCACAGAATGAAAAACTGGAAAGCAATAAAGAATAAAATAACAAATGATAATGAATGTCAATAGGCATTGCACATATTTAAACATATAGTATAAATTACAAAATGCAAGGGTAATCTGAATTAAACAATTCAGAAGTCATTTTATTGTTCAGGAGACTTGATTAGACTCTTATCTCTTTTAAGAATAAACAAATTAAAGAACAAAAATATAATATATAACCCCACAGCCAGTATGAAGTAGGAGAAAGAGAAATAAATAAAACCTGGCTAATCCAAGGAGTATTTAAGTAAGATAATAATGAATTATTAGAGTGTAGATGGAAAGTACAAAATAAGACAGTAGAAATAAAACATAGTATAATGTATCACAATAAATATAAATAAACATGCCAGCTTATTCATAAAAAGATTATAAAATTTAATGTTTAAAAATGTATGTGCTATTATAAAGAGAACACTTAAAATATAAAGGCAGAAAAGATAGACATTAGCAAATGGAAAAGATACAGTAAATTCTAAAAAATTAGGAGAGCAATATTAACACCAGATAAAATAAACATTCACTTGAAAAGAGTTTTTAAAGGTAAACACTGCTTCTATATTATTAAATAAAAATTAACAGAAAGGTATAACAATAAAAATGTATATTTAAATAATGTATTTTTAAAATATACATAGCAAAAAGTGACAGACTAAAATAAGGGACTGACGAATTCCATCATGATGGAAAAAATTATATAACTATCATAATAGATGAAGAGAAAGCATAAAAAACTCCTAGCAAACTAAGAATAGAAGGAAATTTCCATAACTTCATAGACAGTATCTACCAAATTTTGCAGCATACATAGTATTTAATGGTGTAAACTTAGAGGGTTTTTTCCTAATCGGGAACAAGAAAAGAACATCTGTTTTCAATGATTCTATTTGCATTTTTTCCCAGAGGTTCTAGCCAATGTAGTGCAAAAACAAAATTAAAAACTAAGGCATTCAGATTAAAAAGGAACTGTAATTATTCTCATTCTCAAACACTATATATTACACATTTTTTATAAAGCATGTTTAAAAAAATTACTAGAATGACAACAAAGCTTAGTAAAGTTGCTTGGTATAAGGTAATAATAATTTTTTTTGAGGTACTGGGGATTGAACCCAGGGGCATTCTACCTCCGAGCTACACCCCCAACCCTATTTTTTATTCTTTATTTTGAAACAGGGTCTCACTAAGTTGCAGAGGGCCTCACTAAGTAGCTGAGGCTGGCTGCAAACCTGCGATCCTCCTGTCTTAGTCTCCCAAGTACTGGAATTACAAGCGTGTGCTACCACACCCGGCTTAAGGTAATAATAAATTTTAAACACAAGTTTCCAACAGTGATAGTGGCATTGTATCAGACTAATCCTTTTGCTTATCACAATTATTAAATTATAAATTCTGGAAAATATTTTAAACTGTCTTTTGAAGAGATATGAAAAACAGGAAAGTTTGGAGCAATCAGAAAATTTTAAATAAGAAAATTGCCCTGAGGAAAATTAGCATTTATATGACTTTTTAACCCAAGAGAACTGCCCAGTGCTCTCTATGCAGCGTCTAGATCAAAATCAGGCAGCCACAGTCTCACTGTTCTCCCTCTGTCTCTCCATAAAGGAACTGTCATTCCATGGAAGTAAGGATACCTGACTGCTCTAGCATGAGTTGAGAAAAGCCACCATAATGTAGTTTATCCAACTTTCTCTTGATGTTAGGGCAAAAGCAACACTCTTCCCAACTTTCTACCACCTCAGTGGAGACAGAACTCTCCCCATCTCAACCCCAGTTTTTAGCAAAGCGTGCCCAGTTGCCAAAAGGGTGATTCTTAGCCCAGCTCCCGACTTAGGAATGGTTTCAGATGTCAGCAGAAAGATCACCCACAAATACTTTCTTTTTTAAAGTTGTTTTTAGGCAAGGTTCATTAATGTTTATTGTTGCATTCTGTCATATGAATATATTTGATTTTGCCTATTCCATGTTTAGGGGGCATTGAGTTGTTTTCATTGGCAAATACCAGATATGTATGGACAAATCCTTGGGTGCTCAGGTGCCCATACTTCTTTTGAATATAAACCTAGATAAGAAATTGCTTGTTTTATATGTTATTCAACTTTACCAGATAATGCTAAGTCTTCGTATCAGTTCTTATTCAGCTATGTGATTTATTCTATATCCTCTCCATTTTAGGCATTATGAGATTTTTATAATTTTACACCATTCTGATGAGTGTAGAGGAATCTCATAATTATAGTTGGAATGTTTTGTTAAGGCAGAGAACCTTTTTATCTATGCATTGCCCAATTGGCTATACTAATTTTTTAAAGTGCCAGTTAACATCTTTTACCTATTTTTCTATTGATTTGCCTTACTAGTTATACTTGTAGCCAATATCTTCTGCTACTCTTTGTTGCTCTCTTAATAATATCTATGGATGAACAGCATTTTAATGTAGTACTGATTGTCAATATATTTTGTGCTGTCTAAAATATATTTTCTATACTCACAGTCCTCAAGAGATTTTGATATCATCTTCTGGAAGTTTACTGGTGTTACTTTCTCATTAATATCTGCAAACTATGTCAAATTGATTTTTTGCATCTATTGTGAGGTAAACATCAAAGTCCCCCATATGCATAGTCAATTGATTAATTACTATTTCTTGAAAAGACATCATTTCCTCATGTCTCTTTGGTGTTACCTTTGTCAGAAATCCAGTGTGTAAATATGTGAAAGTTATTTTATGGGATCTGTCATCTGTTCAACTTGATGATTTGACTTTTTTTTTTTTTTTTTTTTTTT
>PVJS01016248.1:0-37749 GCA_004027185.1 Glis glis
TTTGTGTATGTACATCATGTGCTATAGTGTGTTTCCCTCCACCCCCCTCCCAACTCCCTCAGTTAGGTCACCTTCTTTGTCCATCTAAAGATTTCTTCTTCTTCCCTTCTAAGTCCCTTCTAAGTCCCATTCTATCTAGCTCCCACAGATTAGGGGGGACATCCGATTTTTTACTCTTAGTGACTTACTAATATCACTTTTCTGTAGTTCTCTCCATTTCCCTGCAAATGATGTGATTTTGTTCTTCTTTGTGGCTGCATAAAATTCCATTGTGTACATATCCCATAGTTTTGTGACCCATTCTTCTGTTGATGGACACCTTGGCTGGTTCCAAAGTTTGGCAATTGTGAATTGTGCAGCTATAAACATAGATACACATGCATTAGTCTGGTAGTTTGGTTTTAGTTCTTTGGGATAGATGCCTAGAAGTGGTATTGCTGGGTCATATGGTAGGTTTATTCCCATTCTTCTGAGGATCCTCCACATTGTTTTCCAAAGCGGTTGCACTAATTTGCAATTCCACCAACAGTATAGTAGAGTTCCTATTTCTCCACATCCTCACCAGCATTCGTTGTTGTTTGTGTTTTTAATGATTGCCATTCTAAATGAAAGCATGTATCATGGGCATGGCCTGGAAGAGTCAATCCAAAGTGACTTCTACTTCTAACTCAAACATGATCAAGACTCCTGCTGCATTTGGGATCAGCAAGCTTACTTTAAAATGTATTTGGAAAAGAAAAGACTCAAGAAGAGCCAAGACAATCTTGGAGAATAAAAACAGAGATGTAGAATTTTCACTACTACGTAATGCTACAGTAATTAATATGTTATTGGAACAAATATAGGTAAATGTATCCCAGGGATGTAGTAAAAACTCCAGACAATGACCCATTTATATAGAGTCAATTGATTTATGACAGAAATCACCCTACAGTGCAGTAAATATATGATGGTATTTTAATAACTGGAGCTGGGTACATTGGATATTCATATAAAAAAGAAATCAATCTTCACCCTTACCTCACACCGCACACAAGTCAAAACAGTTTAAGCTTAGTTGTACAAAGGTATGTGTATTTTCTGCAAAAAATAGCATTCTTTTGATCAGGTCAGTAATTATATTTTTACTCATTCATTTGTTTTCGTTTTGCTATCTAGAAACTCATGGCTAACACATGTCTGATTACAGTAATTTTCTTTAATCTAAGGTTTTTGACACTATTCTCTTTTCCCATTATTGCATGGCAATTTTTCCTTCATCCTTGCTTTAGTGATCCTATTTTATGGGCCTCTCTTTTCTGTGGAAGTTATTTTAATCCTTTTTTGAAATAGGATATAAATAATGATAAATCAATCAATGAGGCAAGTTAAATTTCTCTTGATTTGATGCCTGATTGAATTGTCAAAAAGAATTATAGCTCATCTAGCAATCCTAGTAATTGTACTTTGATTAAATTATAACTGTCCAACATCATATTGCTAATACATATTTTGCATATAAATATTATATGGAATGATCTTTAAATGTTAACATATATGTCTGTCTTAAAAATAAGCATTTACATTGAGAAAGAATCTACTTTTTAAAAATTTCATGTGATATATATTTGGACAAAAATGGTGTGCTCTTCTTTAGAAAACATTGAATGTTGAAACATTCAGGAATAACTGTTTTGAAGGTGATACGTGCAGTGACAGAAAACTGTTTCAAAATCTGTTGGTAATTATGAACATAGGCTTTGGAGTTACTAGACCTGCTTACATAGGAATCCCGCCTCTGCTGCTTAGCAACTATACAATCTTGGACAAGTTACTTGACTTTTCTTAAGACTCATTTGCTTTATATCTGAAATGGGGACAATGGTACATACCTCATAGGAGCTTGACTCCAGAAATGGCTGAATGTACTCATCACTGATTTTGCAGAATGTAATTTTGCAAAATTTTAATATCCACCCTTTAAGTTCTTGATTTTGAGATTTTGAAGGAAATAAACTTGGACACCCATATGCAATTAGCCAATAATATGGAATAGTTCAACTAGGAGAGCAGGTGAAAAACCTGGATGATGAGGGGAAATAAGAAATTTTGAACACTGTGCAGCCCATCAATGTCAAGGAGAACCTGGGGAGTTGTAGCCTGTGTGGCTGGAGCCGCGGCTGCTGTGCTGTAAGGCACTGAGCGCTACTGTGCTCTGAGCACTCATTCCAAGTAACTCACGTGACAGTGAAGAACGGTGCATGGCGCCGAGTCAGAGCAATAGCTGTGTCCTCAAAATCACATTGCAATGACCTCACTCATTTGCAGGCGGAAGCGTGATTTTAGACCTTGACTCTTGTCTTTTTCTAGGTAATTACACTTTCCCAGTGAGATCCCTGCATTTAAGGAAATCTCTGTCACAGTGTATTCCCCGAGTATTTTGTCTGTTTCAGAATGTCCAGAGGGAACCTTGGTCCAAAATGTAAACTCAACAGCCAGAAACAGAATCAGATGTCTATGGTGATGTAAGAAGTCTGCACGTGTATAGGTGATGGATAGGGACACTTGAGTTCCCTCTTTTCTGTTTTTTTATTTTAGCCTTTTAGCGTTTTTAGGTCCTCTCATCTTTGGCAAAAGTAGACTTTGTCAGCAAGGTGGAACTGAACCCCGCATTGAAAGGCAAGTTAATAACTTCATTGTTATCTTTGCTTGACACCCATAGCTATTGGCATTTGCAGTGGTCTTACTCGGTTGTTTCTATTGCTTGGGTGACCAGAAGCACTATATCAAGATGCAAATAAGAGCCGGGCATGGTGTCCACGCCTGTAATCCCAGGACTTGGGAGACTGAGGCAGGAGGATCGCAGTTCAAGAACAGCCTCAGCCATGTAGTGGGACTCTCAGCAACTGAGAGAGAGACTTTATTTCAAAAACAAAAAATAAAAAGGGCTGGGGGTATAGCTTGGAGGTAGAATGTTCCCCAGTACCGACAACAACAACAACAAAAATCTGCGAATAAAGAAACATTTTCTCTCTCTCTCTTTTTTTTTTTTTTTTTGAGGTACTGAGGATTACCTCCGAGCTACATCCCCAGCCCTATTTTTATTCTTTATTTTGAAACAGGGTCTCACTAAGTTGCGGAGGCCTCACTAATTAGCTGAGGCTGGCCGCGAACCTGTGATCCTCCTGTCTCAGCCTCCCAAGTACTGGGATTACAAGCGTGCACCACCACGCCCGGCAGGAAACATTTTCAATAATTAATATTAAGGCATCCTGCCCAAACACAAGAAACTGCCATTTCTACTAATAGTACTGAGTAATTTGTTATAAGTCAGGGTGTGAAATATCTAAGTATATCCTTCACTCTGACAGTACCCTGCTCTCCTAAGTATTCTGTACCTCTTATATTGTATTACAGTCGTATGGATTATAGTGTATAGATTAATAGTCAACCAGTAAATTGGAATACACTAAAGACACAATGCCATCTTAAAATCTCACTATAGATAGGAAGGGCCTGAGTAGATAAGTTAGTAAACAAATCAAAAAGTCCAATTTTACTTGGTCTTGAGAAGCACAGAGGCATGCAAATATCTAAAATTAAAAACGCTAGAGAAAAAATAAATTCACTTTTCAAAAATGATTAAAGTATAGAAGTGGATTTGCTATCACACAGTGATCTGCTAAACTGAAGCAGGAGTTATTTTGGATTGAATTTGTTACATAGCTCATGCATGAAATGATCTGTTGCCTGTTCTTGTGAAATTGTTTTCACACTAGGAAACAGCGAGGGGAAACGCACTCTATCTGAGGCATTGTAGAAATGTTGAAAGCTCTGACTGAAGTTTCTGTAGAGGTATCTGACTACAACGTGTCATTTATACTTTGCGGGCCAATAATTGTTACGCCAAAATCACAGATGCTTAGCTCTCAGAATTATATCTTAATGTATAATGGGTTCAGAAACCCAATTCTGAGACCTTGAGACTGTCACTCATGTGATTCTACTGCCACCATGTGGCTTTAAAGATCCCTTTCAATTAAAAAAAAAATCAAAGAAATGGTCTCTTACAAAAAAGAAAATAGTAGGCCACCTTCTTAGCTATTTTTGTTGTTCATTTGTCCTCTGTTAAAATACTAAAGATAGCATATGGCTTATTTCAGGCAGAAGGGCACAGACAGCAGTGCAGAGATGGAAATATAGACTAATAGTTCTGCATAATACTTCATGGATTGAACTTCTGCTGATGAGTGCCATCAAGACCTCTGCTAAAAGATGTTACCTTTGTCGACCTTCTCTGCATAAATTTAGCATTTCCAGTGTGCAGAAGAATGTGAATAAAATCTCTATAAGTGTCAATAAGCAGAGCAGTTGGTTCTTTAAAAAAAGATTTTTTTTGGCATTCTATCTTCGAGCTACACCCAGCCCTTTTTATTTTTTATTTTGAAACAGGGTCTCACTAAGTTTCTGAAAGTCTTGCTAATTTGCTGAGGCTGGCCTCGAACCTGCGGTCTTCCTGTCTCAGCCTCCCACGTACTGGGATTACAGGTGTGCACCACCATGTCTGGCTCTCAAATTGAGGACCAACAGCACCAGCACCCCTGGTGAATTTGTTAGAAATGAAAATTATCCACCTCCACCTGCTATACGGAATCAAAAACTTAGAAGCAAGGCCCTAAATTCTGTTTCTAAAAGCTTCCAAGTGATTCTGATGCTTGTTAAAATTTGTGAATCATAGCTATGAGCCATCACACCTCTCCTGGGTAGATTAAGCCATGCTTCCCTAGCTAGTGCTATATCTAACCACCTGTCCCTGGCCCCTGAAAAAGAGTCCACGGGGAGAAGGAAAAAGGGTTCCAAGGCTTCCTACACACTGTGCCAGCAGGGCCGTGAGCTCTCCCTGGGAAGGAGAAGCAGAGTGTCCCTTTCCATCAGCTGCTGTGCCACCTATCGGAGTTGCCACGGCCACTGGTCACTCTGCAATTAATCAGCCTTTTGACATTACTGGAGCAGAAGTCAATTATGAGGAGACATTATACACAATGCCACTTTTTCAGACATTAAAAATATAATTTTAAGAAGGGAAGCTAGAAATGTAAGATGTCTATGCTCTAGAACGCATAAAGAATAGTGGAATGGGGGGCACTGGTGATTCCCTCCCGCCAGGGGCCGGCCACTCAGTCATCGCCAAGCAGGAAAATTGTCCCTGTTATCTGAACTTCAGACATTTCTGATAGGAAAAGCAAAAACTCTAGGTTCCATACAAAATCTATTTTTAAGTGTGGGTTCAATTTTAAGTGAATGTTCATTTAAAAAATATAAAATCATATGTGGCAGTTTGATTCTGTCCACTGACCTCCGGATTGTGGTTTACGGGATGGACAGCTAAAAGTTGTGGGTATCAAACTCAGTATGCATTTACGAGAACATGCAGGTCTTGTATTGAAGCAGCGATTTGCATCCATGTGTTTTCATTTCTGGATGCAAAAAAGGCATAAATGCAAAGCATGAAACCCAGCATCTCAACACATGGGGACAATCCTTCCACCCAGCAATGAACTAGCTTTAAACCAACCCGAGGTCACGACTCTGGAAGGTACCTGAATTCAGAAACACACCCCAAAGTGCCATCCTCTAAGGAGAAAATGCATGATATTTCTACAAATGTGAAATATGCTTTCACAACATTTTAAAATCTTACAAATTTCACAGAATACATAGAATAAAAATACTGAAGATACAGAAATTGGCTTGTCACTTATTCTTAAGGACATATAAAAATATGAAGCTCAGAACTAAATTTAAGGCACTGATTTGGAGGGAAAAAATCATGTTCTCATTTCTTTTTTACCCCATGTTCTGAAAGGGGTGCTTAATAAATAGCTGCTGAGTTAATAGACACATATTGGCAAGGTGTTACCAAGTGGATTTTCTTCGCCAGGCATGCTCTTGGATGTGACCCTGGCCATCCTCCCTGCATCCAAAGCTCAGAAAATGCTGTCTTGTTATATTGCAGCTTATAGGTTTTCTGGAAGGACTTTAAATACAAACCAACTTTAGATGAATTCTTGGTTTTCTCTGTGGTTTCTTTCCTAATTTAGTAAAATTCCAGTGACTATACTGATGATAGTATGTATGAAATCATCTAAGAGGGAACTAGCCCTGGAGTAGCCAGAAATGCTTCTGCTGAGCTGAAAACCCTCCTGGTCACTGGGAGGTGGGTATGCCTGGACCTATCCCACCCTCTGAACCAGCTCTGGGGAAGCTATTTCTTCAGACATGTTGCCAGTTTAAATGAGAGAGACTCTAAACAAACTATTTTGTCCCATAGCTCATCACTGTGCCTAGGATTCTGACCATGAGGATTCTTTACTTCTCCCCTTCCTGGATTTCTTGTTTTAGGATCACCTCATTGAAATGCATATTCTTCATAGAGATTAACACATAATGCTTTCCTTGTCCACTCTGCAAATATTGAAATCTGGCATTGCAACTGGAAGGAGCCTGATTAAGATGTTTACATGGTTTCTGACCAGAAAACAATGCAAAACAAACAATTGCAGGGCAGTGCAATTAAGGTGTAAACAAACAAACAAACAAACAATAACAACAAAAACCAACTGGGGTCTACTGAGAAAAAAATAAGAAGAAATCTGTCCCAAGGGATCCAACATGGCTGCACAGAGTGGTTAAGATTTAGACTGAATGTTCCAGGATTAATAGGTGTTTACCTGGTGAAGGAGGAGGAGGAGACAAGAGGTGAAGCCATAGAAAAGTTGATACACAGCTCCCTGTGTCCATGAGGGGATGTGTTCCAAGACCCACAGTGAAGATCTAAAACCGCAGATGCTACCAAACTCTCTCTGTCTATAAAAACCCACAAATGTGGAAAAAAACAGAGCGTGTGTGTATAGACAATCACACACACATATGCACACATACTATGTTTTTTGCAATATGTATGTACCTATGATAAAGTTTAATTCATACTTAGGGATAGTAAGAGATTAACAGCAATAATAAAAAGGCACAATTATGATAATATACTGTAATACAAGTTATTTAAAACATACTACTTGTTTATCTCTGGATATTTCATTTAATATTTTCAGACTAAAAACACAGAAAACAAAACCTGGGGTAAGGGTAACTGTAGTTTTTTTTTTTGTGACTAGAGTACCTGCCAACCATTGTATCTTCGAAGCCTAGCACAGGATCATTATAATGAATTTAATAGGTTTTCTTTGAATTTGAGAATAAATGAATGAATGAATCATTTGTCTTTATGCAGGGCAATGTGAGTAGTAGAAGAAAAAAGATAAAAAGAAAAAGACTGGTTAGGGACACAGACCTTAAAGTCAACACATAAATGTAAATTTTATTCTTTAAATTAGTGTGGTCTCTTGTATCACTATGTTTTGCATCAGAATCTGCTGAGGTACTTTAGAAAAAATGCAGTTTCCTGAATCTTAACCACAGCTCAACTAAATTAGAATCTTTTGAAGACCGAGCCAAGGAATCAGCAGCTTTTGCACTCTGTGAACACACACACACGCACACACACACACACACACACACACACATGCACGCATGCGCACTGCTGGAAGACATGACCATCCCTTAAAACATTATTTTTAAACTTTTGTGGAGGGTGCTCAGCATCTTAGAGGATCTGTTGAAAACTATGGAGATTCTTCCTGGAAATACACACACACACACACACACTCACTCACTCTTGCTAACAATTGCGGAGAGATCAGAAAACCCTGTGATTAACTCATGGTCTCAGGCTAATAGCCCCTGAAACCAAGCTGACTAACTACTAACTTGGAGAAAGTCACATAAGAAGCATTCTTACTAGGAGTTACAGCAAGAAAGGCTTTTAGGTGAAGTTGAAGAATACAGAGCATTTCTTCTAAATCACTTTTGTCCAGGACCAACCCGATCTCCTCTTGTCAATGTTTTCTATAAAAAGAGACATGTTCACATTTAAAAAATAATAATTTATTATGTGAACCAAGAATCTTCTAGGTAATTTCCATCCTAAGTAAATCATTTAATGAAAAATTGAAATGTTTCTAAAGGGGCATAAAAGTATTTCTTGAGCATTTAGAAACTGTTATGTTGTTTTGCCCTGTTTCAAATAATAAAGGAAGCTGCTGGCATTCTAGAAAACATATGACTTAACTGTTTATATACTTAACGCTTCACAAATTTAGACTGTATCTAACAATCTTGGTATCTTTCTGATAATCTACCATTTGGGAACCACAGAATGGTTCTATTTCCACCAAAATTGAGAGCTATGTTTGCAAATAGCAACTAAAATGGTCTATTGCTAGAGAGATGTCACATGGAACAAGATAAAGCCTGTGAAAACAGCCCTTTCGAAAAGTCATGGCTGAACTCTAAGGACCTAGATTATTTAATGCAAACATTGTGCGTAACTTCAGAGATCTGGGGCAGCCCTCCCTTCGTCAACTAAAACAAGCCTGTTTATGTGAAACCAACGTCGAAACAGAGTTCAGAGAAACAACTTGCTGTTCCTTGTACCTGGGGCAGAATCACTGAACTTCATCTAGAATTGGAGCAGAGTCAGAAACCCGGTGAGAGGGAGTACTTGGCTTAGAGCGAGAGCGAGCGTGGTCCAGTGTGCGGAGATGCTTTATGACTGCAGAGCACTGTACAGTTAAGAAGCTAGCAGTGTATTCAGCTCACAACATGCAGTAGTTCTGCAAGCTTGAAATTGTTGCATAACGGATAACATCCTATTGTTTCTCAACCTACAACTTGTCCTTTCACTCAATATTGCTTTGGAAGTTAGTGTGTATTGGTAAATGTTGACCGACCGTGTCCATTTCTTTTATGTGTATAAAACTTACTGTTGTGTGCATGGGCTACAGCTTTGCTTTCCATTCCCCTAAAAGGAGACATACAGGTTGTTTTTAGTTGTTTAGTATGATCATCAGCTTTTCAACAAAGATCTCTCTGCATATCTGCTTGTGCACATGTTGCAGGGTTTCTTTAGTCTTTATATTAGTAGTGGTTTTCCTGGGTGGATAGAATACTGCATCATCCATCAACTTTGTTAAATAATGCCACATTGCTCCCTAAAGGGAGTGAACTAGTTGTGTGAGATTTGCGATCGCAACTCTCTACCTTGTGTCAGTTTTTAAAGGGAGTACTATTTTTTATTTTTCTGATTACTGATGAGGTTTTGCATCTTTTTACACATCACCTCTTCAAGTGTATTCTTCTGTGAACTGCTGGTTAATATCCCAAGCCCATTTTTTTTATGTGCCAAGTACTAATCTTGGAATCAGCATGTTTATACCCATGAGCAAAACAAAGCTACTGCTCTCCTAGAGCACACTTTCTAGCAAGAGGAGACACATGATAGACAACAGATATAATACACAAGTACATTTTGTAGCACAATGGAATAAGTGCTGTTGGAGAAAGACAAAGTAGAATAAAGTAAAGGGGATCAGGAGTGCAGAGCGGGCAACACAGTCCACAGTGGGTAGTGGAGTAATGGTCCTGGTAGGCCACCTTGACATGGCAAGATTGGAGTCAATATAAGGATGTTAAGAACAGCAAAAGGCAGCCGGGCGTGGTGGCACACACCTGTAGTCCCAGTACTTGGGGGACTGAGACAGGAGGATTACAGGTTTGTGGCCAGCCTCAGGAACTTACTGAGGCCCTTAGCAGTTTAGTGAGACCCTGTTTCAAAATAAAAAATAAAATAGGGCTGAGGGTATAGCACAGAGGTAGAATGTCCCTGGGTTCAATCCCCTGTACCACAAAAAAAGTCAGAAAAATAGAGGAAGGGAGTGTTATATGGGGCCTTGGGGACCATAGTAAGACTGGCTTTTAGCAGAATGAAATTGGGGAACCACTGAAGGGCTTTGGGCAGGGCAGTGACATGATCTGGATTATGTTATGAAAGGACCACTCACATTAAACACTTGCATACTACAGTTCCTACATAATAAGCAACTTGGCCGAGTCTTTCCTTCCTTTTGGGAAATATGATTATCCAGTAATAGGACATCAATGAATACTGGGAAATGTGGTGCTTGAATGAACAATTAAAGTTAAGGACTTGGGTAAACAGCGAGTTCTAACTATGAGTTTTACACTTTTCCTTTGGCAGCCCTGGCCTCTTGCCCTTGACCTTTGTCCCTTAGCTTAAGGACTTGTCACTCAGGAATAAAGCTACTCGTTGCTGTTGTCGCCAACTATATGCCAAGCCCTGGCTGGGCTGTTGTTTGAGCTTTATCGCTAACATCCAGTGGCCCAAAGCGTGGTAAGCTTTGTCACCTTCATTCTGAAGAGCTCAGATAGAAGCCAGAGCGCTCCAAGTCCCTATTTCTTCTTTAGATTATGGTGCCCACTGTGTGTGGAAGGGCTATGGTAGAATTTTTTAACTACCTGTTAGTGAGGATTAAAAAAACTCTAACAAAACAACACTGACTATTTCATAAGGCCACATTAAGATTTTTTTAAACTGCAATTATTTTAATTAACATGATTTTCTAGGTATCCAGCTTCTGTCTTCTTGGAAGCTGTCTTGTAACAAAAACCAATTTTTTTCCTTTCTTTTTTGGGTTGATGTAGGATATGAAACAAAAGTTATGGGATAAATTTTGAGTCTCAAAAAAAATTCATCCTACTTTTTAAGAAAGTGTAAGTTTCATGCCACGTGTGGTGGCAAGCCTATAATCCCAGTACTTGGGAGGCTGAGGCAGGAGGATCACAAATTCAAGGCCAGTCTGGGCAACTTAGGGAAACCCTGTTAAAAAAAAAAAGAGCTATGTACTGTAATCCCAGTACTTGGGAGGTTGAAACAGGAAGATCACAAGTTCGAGGCCAGCCTCAGCAATTTGCAAGACCCTCAACAACTTAGTGAGACCCTGTCTCAAAATAAAAAATAAAAAGGTCTGGGGGTATAGCTCAGAGATAGAATGTCCCTGGGTTCAATGCCCAGTATGGGGAAAAAAAGGGCTGGGGGTGTAACTCAGAGGTAGAATATCCCTAGGTTTAATCCCCAGTACCACAAAAAGAGAAAAGGAAGGAAGGAAGGATTAGTTTCAATCAGATATGGTGCATAATACTATCAAAACCCAGTATAGGTTATAGGTGACTAGTTCCAAGTGTTTCAACAAATTCAAAATTTCAAAAGAACAAATTTCTATCCCAATGGATTTTCAATAAACTATGTCTTATTTTCTTCTACCTGACTTGAGAATACTTCATGTGGTGACTGGTCTACTCTTTTTGCATATATATATATATATATATATATATATATATATATATATATTCTTCTTTGTGTAATGCTAACACACATAGTCCAAGCCCCAGATGGGTTCTATCAGTCTGAAAATTAAGATAGCAATTGAAGTCTCCAAACGCAGGACTGTTCCAAGGCAGTCTTAGCCAAGGGATGACTCTTTATTTTTTCTATAACCATTTAAAGACCAAATAATATGTCTTTTCTTGAGCCTAGAAGTCAATACTAATTACATATTGACTAGGTAGAGTTTATTTTAAACAAACTTCTAACAGTCAGGTCAGAATAAATTATTTCAATGTTAGATTGTGATAAATTGGTAGGCATATCATCATTTATTACAAATGAATATACATATCTGAAACAGGGAACCTTGGACTGAGGTGAACTCACCCCTAGTCATTAGAGTGACATGACACGGCACTGCTCCAGCTGCCACTGGATAGGCTCTTGCAACTTCACCTCAGTTCTGTGAACCAAAGAATCTAGAGATTAAGATGCCAGGAGTATGTGTGACTGTGTCCAGCTCAGTAACATCATCCTCTTGCTGGTCATTTGTTGTAACAAACGAAAAAGGCATAACGAAGCACACAGAGGAAGTTTGATAACAGTGATATCAGTTTATTCTGTTTGAAACTCCACCCCTATAACCCCATCTATTAGAAAAGAATTCAGAAGATAAAAGTGATGCCCTAATATCTTTCCCCTCAGATGGACAAAGCTTAAGAAAGAGAAATAATGAACAACCTTTGTTAAATATCTAGAAAAATATTTGCCTCATCAGAAAAGTTGCCTCTATTTTCTCAACTGATATGACCAAATTTTTCCTTCTCACTCATGAACTGGAAATATTAGCAGCCTGCTCTCACTTGATAACCTTTCTACACAAGAGTTAAAAAGGCAAGGTTACTATGTAAATTGGTCGGGTAGATTCTCTTTTGCCTGGGCAAAATCATTAGTTCACTTGCTCAAGATGGTAAAGGGTTAAATCCAGAGTTCATACCGTGACCTTATCCCATGACACTCCCTCCCCCTCTCACTTGATGAAAATATGCTATGTGAAGTGAATTCTGAAACCGAATCCACTGAACAGGCACAGCATTTGGTACTAGATTTGTACTGTGACATTCAAACTTCTGCCATGGCCGTTGCAATGTAAATAGGAAGTTCTAAATGTGATTTGAATTGCCCTATGGGGAGTTTTACAATGAGAGACGGTACATTTCCAAGGTAGCCAATAGTTAATATGAAGCAAGCCACAGCAGTCAGCTTGGAGACTGTTCTGCTTCAGAGCGCAAGTTGACAGGAAACTCTGCACGCCTTCAACTGACCGAGGGAATTTGGCGGTTGACATAGCCATATATAGTTTTGAAATATTTTCTCTTGTTAGAGATGTTTTAGATTAGCCCATGAACATAGGCACCTTCATTATTCACAGAAATGATTCGGTTCTGAGGTGACAGCTGCCTACAGAGACCCCAGTTTAGAGATTGGCATAAGCATCAACTGGCTTTTGATTAGCAACAAGCTTTTGTAATTATTAGAGGTCAGAATTTACTGTATTGAGGCATTTTTATACCAGCAAATATACTCTTGCAGCAAGCAGACCCGTTTGGACCTTTCTCATGAAATGCAACTGACGCTGTCGGGTTAGACACAGAAAACACATCACAAATTCAAATTTTATCAAGGTATTTAAAGGCATGTTAAAATGAAGAGTATATTAAACACAATTGGGGTGTATATATTTTGTGATATTATCTGATGTAAAAATTTTAGTTGAGTTTATTCTTGTATAAATGAAGATGTTGAGACTTTTCCAGAATGTGGGATTAAGTAGCCTTAAGAGAAATGCATTGCTCAAGTTGTCCACTAGAGGTCCATGGCTCCCACATTCACTGTGAGTGGGGACCAAGCTTAAAAAAAAAAGAGGTAAATGCTATTATTTCCTTTCAAAGTCTTTGTTTTATATATCTCCTATATATCACAAATATTTGACAATAATTTTTAAATAGAGCAGAAAGATGTAGAGTACAAAGAAGATTATCTGGGTTTTCCCTTCCCAGCCCACTACTCAAATAGAACCATCATTAATTACAATGTGCAGCATCTCCTTTCACATTTAAGCCAAGCACATTTTTTTTACAAAAATGTGATTGCACCAAACATTTTTGTATTATGTTTGGCTTAGTTTTATCTATTAAAATAGATTTTTGTAGGTGCCTTTTTCTACCAATCTACACAGATCTACCTTTTCTTTCATATAGTTGCAGAGTGTTCTTTTATATGTCCCAAAATGATTTGTTTAATAAATCCCAGATAGGTGACATTGAGATATTCTTCAGTATTTTGCTATTAAAAACCATGCCACAGTGAACATTCTGGCATTTGTCTGCACAGATGTGAGAGTTCCTCTGTAAATTAAATTCCCTAACTGCATAATTGCAGGCTTGTTTATTTAAAAATAGAATCACTATTACAAATTGCATCTATCACTCCCCCCCCCCAAGAAAATGAAGGTTTCACTGATTTACACTCATACCATCTCTGTGAAAGTGCCTTTTAGACCTGACCTTGGCAAACTCTGGGTGTCTAAAACTTACAATCTTTATTTTTTTTAAAGAAAAAAATAACATATATAGTTAAAAAATTTCTAGGCCTATGATCTTACTTCAACTAAAAAATTAACTATTCCAATTTAAATCATTTTAAGCTTGGAAATTTTCATTTTACAAATTTTATCAGGAGATGAAAGCAAGATTACCAGAAAAAAAATCTTTGGGCAAATTGATCTGGCTTCCATTATCAAGTGGTAAGAAAACCAGGTCTATATCTAAATAAATGACTAGTAGTTCCCTCAATATTTTTATATCATTTGAAAATTTTTTATTGTCATGAAAACTATAAAATAAGGTGGTAAGACCTTATTATTTCTATCATACAGATGAGACTGAATCCTTGGCCTTCATCGCTATCATGGTCATCAGTTTAAAATAGTTAAATAAGGAATCTTGATGTTTCTAATCTGAATTTTATATACCCTTCCAAGCCTGTTTCTCCTTTTCTCTTTAGAGGCTATTACAATTTGCCCATTCTTTTCTTTCCATTCTAAACTACAACACCCACCCTTTCTTGTCAGTTTTTAGCAAAGAATAAAATGCCCAGAAATGAAATGTCAAGTACTTTTTTTCTAACAAAATATTTTTACTACAAATTAAATATACAACCAAAATAGCAGGCTGAAGTTAATTATAACAAAATTTGGCTACCTTGTTGTACCAGTTTTGTTCATTTTCCTTTGAGGGAAAACTGGTTCTTTTGTGATAGCCATATATATCCCACATGACCCAAAAACATCTCACCAGTGAACAAGCCCGCCTTGAAAAAATGGCCAAGTAGGTCAGGCTTGTTTACTGCCACCCCAAGCCTCCCAGTGATGCCCCCATCTGAGTTTCTCTTCTCCCTTTCTTTCCACCCACCACCTACCTATGTTTAGCTTTGCCCCAGAAATATCCACAGGGAATAAGATTTCTGAACTTTGATGTTAGATGAGCTAACAAGATACAGACAGTGCATATAAATAAAGAATATTAAGACTCAATGAAGAGCCTCTTTCAGAGGATATGTTAGGGAAGGGGGAGCAGGAGATGTGTTTTCTATCATAGAGTATTTCATAGGGGCTTTCTACACCTGATAACGTGGAGCCACTTTGGTGCTGCACGATGACAAAATCCCAGATGTAGCAAAATAGAATAGTAAAGAACCATTGGATGTACTGGAGCGTCACTATTTCTTTCAATATAATGGTTTATTTTTCTTTGGGCATGTTGTTGTTGTTTTTGTTGTTGTTGTTTCATTCTCATGGGTACTTCAAGTCTTGAATGCTTTAAATCCATGTTCTAGCCTTTCTGGATAGGGGATTTTGTTCACCTCTGCCTGAAGTTAATTGAAGAAACAGCCACCTCCTCCCTGTCTCCTACCCCAACCAGACAAGAATCAGTGTGATTTGAGTGTCCTGCTATGTTCTTATTTGGGGTTTTTAGGTTGTCCTATGTAAGTTACATTTTTAAGTATTAACTAATGTATTTTAAATAAAGGAGGTGAAACGAAGCAGGACTGTTATTATTAGCTGCCAATTTCTGAACTTGAGAAATATGGCATTGCTAGAAAAGGAAAATACATATGAATCAGGAAAAAAATGAGTTAGTTATGGGTATGGATATGGTTTTTGTTTGTGAGAAATGAGTTATATATATATGAGATGAATTCCTAAGTGTAAGTGTTGTTATAAAAATAATAATTTAATAAAAATGTGTTTATACAACCCAGAAAGGAAAGAGATTTGTGTAGATAAATTTGAATTTATTCCTGCCTTGTGCTGTAATGTTCTGTGTTGAAAAATATGATTTTGGATTATGAGGTTCCAGCTGTGTAGTAATTTCTTATCAGTTGTGTAAAATGACCTTTGGACTGAATATTTTTAAATTTTGTATTCTCCATAACAGATATTGTGCATGAAATTCTCCATGCTCCATGTTAGAGAGGTAATGAATAACTTTACAGAGAGCCAAATGCTTCTTAAACATGATTTAGAAATTAAAAGATTTGCCAGTGGTTGAAAAGTTTATGTCCAGAAGCCTGGAAACATGATTCATTTACCAGACTTTAGAGTAGTACACAGAAAGAAGAGAGAGAAGTTGATTTATTATTTTCCTTTTTCAGGATTTTTGTGGGTTGGATCGTCAACCAAGCGCATAGTACTGTCAGTGCATCTCGGGGACCTCCCAATGCATCCCTGACTGGGTTGGAGCTAGAGATAACGATGGAGGTAGAAAGAGCCCTTCTACCCCACCTGTAGTTCTCAAGTCCTCATGCCTTTTTGCCCAATAGATTCCTGCAGTTTTGAAAGAATATAATTCTGGTTAATGAACATACACTCAAATAAAAAGTTTCTTTCACTCTGTTCCATGGACAACTTGCAAAAGTATCTGCTTTAAAAACATCTTTACATGTATAAAAAAGAGCTGTACATTCCCAATCTTTGAAGATGATACAGGCTTACCTCCATAATATACAGTTGATCAACTCAGTAATTTAAAAGGAAAAAACCTAGACCAGTTAGGATAGGCAAAATAAGCAGGTGAGCAATTGAATTTTTACTATTTTAACCAGCACTTTTGACAGCAGGTTGATAGAGTCACAGTGAGAGAGGTGCCTGAATGCATTAGTACCCTCAGGTGTGCATATATACTGCTCATATCCTCAGGTATACACGTGTGCTGTGGGCATCCTCAGGTACGTGCAAGTGCCACTTTTTATTTAGTTGCATTCTCCAGAGGCACAAAGAAATGCTCATGTTTCTAAATAACTGGCCTGTGCCATTGCATAAAACCTTCAGATTTCACAAGAGCTTATACTTTGGCAAACCATTAAAAGCAGAAATGTCTGCAGTGTTTCTGGGATGTCTCTTTTGTTGGAAACATTAGTTTATAAAGCATTCTGGGAAGAACCCTCTGAAGGGCTTATTTGCTATTTGTGAAGTGATTTTTTCCCTTAGAATAATTTTCAAAAAGGTTTTGTTTGCAAAACCAGTACTTTTATAAAGACATCGAAAGCAATAATATTGAATTGTCACATATTTCTAGACTCATAATAGAGAGCTTTACCCCTTTCCAGATCTGAAGCAGAAAAGTAATAAATATAATCTAAAATACTAGGATCAGTGTTATCCATTATCAATACTAAACATTTTTCAACTTTTAATTTTGACTTTGGGTTCAAAACTGGATTTTACAGACTTTCTTTAAAAAATCAAACACATTTCATTTCCACCTCTATTTTCTAGTTAAGACTTAGTGGAAAAAGTAGAGTTCATATCATATACCAAGAACAATAATGATCTGTTATTATCTAAACTTCCAAGTCTTTCTTTTCCTCAGTTGTGGATCCATACTGCTTCAATTCAGTTCAACCAACATTTAATAAAATTGCAGTCTAACTCATGACATGATATGTTTTGATATCCTCATAAAATTCTTATTTGATGATCCTGTTTGGCCTGGCCATAGCTCTCGCCTAACCAACCTCACCACCCTTCTTCATTTACCAGAATTATTTATCTTTTCTGGAGCAGATTCTCTCCCCTTGTCTCCATGTTGGCAGCCTTTTTAATCCCTCCTCTCTTCTGTTATCTTGCTCTAAATCTTGCAGGTAAGCCTGTTAAAAGAACATAATTCAATAATTTGATTTAATTATAGCAAGGAAATTAGGACAGAATTATCCATGTTGCTGGATAGTTTCCTTTCTATCACTCATAATTTTAGAAAAACTTTCCTCCCAAGAACCATGCAGTTAGCAAGATCTCAGAATGAGCCGATTTAGTCATCCGACCCTTTGAAACCGTGGCAATGTTTGTTCCTCCGTATTTTATTAAACTCAATTAAGTAATGGGGTCTTTTGTCATCAGCCTCAACTTTATTTTCCAAGGAAAACCCACAGCACTTCACTGTTCACATGATGCCAACCATTCATTTCTTTGTGGTGCTGAAGGTAATTTGATTTATGGCTTGCTCTAGTTAAGATGCCCAGGTCTCCAGTGTTTTTGACTTGGAGTTAGAGGCTAAGGTCAAGTTAACAATGGTAATCTGTCTCTCTGTTTGTAAACAATGAATCACCATTTGGATTTTAAAACTGTAGGGTAGGCTTTGAGGTGGCAGCTTGGTTCAAAGGTTGCTGGCAAAATGTATGAAAGTGACCTGTGTGTGGAACCTCTGCTCATAGATGTCAAGGATTTTCTAACAAGGCCACCAATATAGTCATGAATAATCGGTAAGAAGGGGGGTGTGGTTAGGAAGCATTAGTCCCATGCCTGATTTAGACTGGATTGATTTGATCTAGACTTAATAATATTAAAAGCTCCTCTAGTCACTCCCAGGGCACAGATGAAAATGCTTTCAAATTATTAAGAAAGAATGTGACTTATTCAGGACAATATGTAAAGAGAGAGTGACAAAATGGAGTAGCTTATTTCAGTCCCTCACTTTGGACCAAGTAAGCCGCCACTGGGAAGGGAAAGCGCTTCATGGAGAGTTGCGATATTTTATCACTAATTGAAATGGAGCTTGTTTTGGAGAGTTGGCAGTTAAAGTAGCTGAAGTCAAGATGAGCAATTCATAAAAGTAAAGGCCAATTCTCTTCAAGCATCTCGCTGTTCTTATTCTTAAGGAATTCAGACAAAGTAGTGACTCACATAAAGAAAACTCAAGATCTGGTCAACTTAGAGCTTCCCCCAGATAACTTCAGTGCCTGTCATACAGTAAACTTTGAATAAATTTTTGCATAAATATTTGAGTTAATGTGTCTGTAGTGGATGTTTCTGAGAGCATGTTTACATTGGTATTTGAATCATCAGTGTTAAGAAAAAAGCATTTGTTTTCACAAACCATGGCCTAAAAGCAATGATTCTATGATTTGAGTGACAAGAATCTACTTACTCTCCTATGGTCATTTGATTTTATTGCAACGATTTTATCATGCAATGTAACATTAACTTCTATTCTTGTATTTCAATTTTTGCTGCTTATTTATCTATACTGATAAAGGAGGAATAATGATCAGTATGTCTGAACAGACAGGCACTTTTCAGGTGAGGATTTGAGCTGGTCACTAATTGACTACAGACAATTCATAAGTGTATTGGAATATCATTTGTTGACCTTAATGTTGATATGAAGAAATATTTTCATTAAAGATTCATTTTACTTAGAAACACAAAATTAATACCCTTGTATGATAATTAAAATACAAGCACCAACAGACACAGTGGCACATGCCTGTAATCTCAGTACTTGTGAGACTAAAACAGGAGGATGACAGGTTGGAGGACAGCTTCGGCAACTTAGCAAGGCCCTCAGCAACTTAATGAGAACCTCAGCAACTTAGCAAGACCCTGTTTAAAAAAAAATAAATAAAAGTCTGGAGATATAGGTCAGAAGTAGAATGTCTCTGGGTTCCATCCCCAGTACCACTAAAATATATTTTTTAAAAACTCTCAAGTGCCTGTCCTCTAATATCAAAACTGAAAATAGGAAATGATTATAACTGTTATTAATTATGTTGCTCTTACCTCCTGTATTCTATAAACATTGTCTTGTGTGTTCATTTAAGGTATATTAACACACTTGAGCAGAAGCACACACACTCAAGTAGTTTGGATCCCAGGGTTTCTTATCCACTATATACACAGCCTCTACCTGCCACATCACTCATCATCCAATCTGTGAGTTGTCAGTGGACATTACTGACAGCTTTCATTCCTAAGGAGGAGTCTTGCATCAAACATGATTGGTGCAAAATCCACTAACTCAGGACACTGGACAGGGCTGTCCTTTTTCTGTATATAATTCCTGTTCTTTAAATTCTACAGGTCTTAAGGAAAACAGTTATTGGTAACATAGCATCTCAAACTTAATGCTTAATCATTTCACAGAGTTTTGGATATAGCACAGATGACTTATATGCTCATACTGAAGGAGAATGTGACAGATTGCCATCATTTGAAATTTAAAACTTAATACAGCAACTGGGTGTGGTGGTACCACCTGTAATCCCAGTACTTGGAAGGCTGAGACAGGAGGATGACAGGTTCAAGGCCAGCCTCAGCAACTTAGCGAGACCCTCAGACCCTCAGCAACTTAGTGAAACCATTTCAAAATAAAAAATAAAATAGGGATGTGGGTGTAGCTCAGAGGTAGAATGTCCCTGGGTTCATACCCAGTATCTTTCTTCCTCTCTTTCTCTCTCTCTCTCTCTCTCTCTCTCTCTCTCTCTCTCTCTCTCACACACACACACACACACACACACACACACACACACACACAATGTCTTCTGTGGATATTAATATAATCTAGCAGCACTATATTTATTAAAGATTATGTCCTATATGGGCATATACTCAGAAAATGAGCCTAAAAGGAATGAGCCAAGTAGAATTTGCTTTCAAGACCTGTCTCAGATCCACTGTTTTGAGAGAATCTCTCTTTCTGAATCCACATGCTGATGTTTTCCAATCCTGAGTCACTAGAGTATACACATTCTCCTCTGCCCTGTCCTGTGATGTCCCCAGCCAGTGCTGACTGCCAAAATGAGTCAATAAAGTCTGTTATCAAAAGTATAGGAAAAATCCAGGCACAGTGACACAAGCCTGTAATCCCAGTACCTGGGAGGCGAAGACAGGAGGATCTCAGGTTCGAGGACAGCCTCCATAACCTAGTGAGACCCTGTTTCAAAAACAAAATATAAAAAGGGTGAGGGTGTAGCTTGGAGGTAGAACACCTCTGAGTTCAGTCCCCAGGACCACCACCACCAACAACAACAACAACAAAGCATAGGACTGCCTGCACGCTGCTTTGGATTTGCGTTTGCTCTCACCTTCTGAAGCCAACATCCTAATACTGTTTAAATTGATTTTTAATGGATATATGAGACTCTTAGGCTATATTGAAATAGAGGAGCTGTATAGCAAAAGCAAACAATAAAGACAAATAATGGAATAAATACTTAGGAACTGATAGAGCCGTCTCTGTAGTCTCTCATACAATCTGCAATCCAATATCTATCATTCCACCTCAAAAAAGTCTCTCAGAGCTGGGCGTGGTGGCACACGCTTGTAATCCCAGTACTTGGGAGGCGAGACCAGAGGATCCAGATTCGCAGCCAGCCTCGGCTACTTAGTGAGACCCTCCACAACTTAGTGAGACCCTGTTTCCTAAACATTTCTCCTAAACATTTCCCTAAACATTTCTCCTAAACATTTAGACCCTTTCTCCTAAACATTTATTGAGCATGTTCTATGTTCTAGGTTCTGTGTGAAGTGTCAGACACATTGACACCTGTTTCAAAATAAAGAATAAAAAATTGGGCTGGGGGTGTAGCTCCGAGGTAGAATGCCCCTGGCTTCAACCCCCAGTACAAAAAAAAAAAAAGTCTCCTGGTATAGCCCTTATCCCCATCAGGTTGAGAATAAGCCTTCAGCATGATAGAAAACAAAACAAAGGGGGGGGGGGTCTGGGGATTGAACCCAGGGGCATTGTACCTCTGAGCCACACCCTCAAACCTTTTAATTTTTGCTTTTAAACATTGAAACAGGGTTTCGCTAAGTTGTTGAGGGCCTCACTAAGTTGCTGAGGCTAGCCTCCAACCTGCAACCCTCCTGCCTCAGCCTCCCAAGTACTGGGATTACAGGCATGTACCATCATACCTGGCAGGGAAAAAAATAGAAAGAAGACTTTACTTTTAAGGGCCAGTTCAACTCTCCAGCATCAAACTTAGCCCCAAATCCTGTCCTCTAGCCATGAAAGAAATATATCACTTTCAGTAAAAGACTTCAGTTGATCATGTCCTTCTGACTGGTGCATTTCTACTCATCTTCTAGCCCCAGTCTTAAAGTTGCCTCTTGAGGACACCCTGTTTCCATCCTAATAAGGTTAACTATTTTTTCTTTAGGTGACTTGGCACTTTTTACACACCTCTGTTAATAGCACTAGTCAGATTTTTCTCTATCAGTTTTTCACATATCTTCCTGAATCAATATGTTAAGTACTTGAAAATACACATGAATCATATTTAATTTTATATCATCAGTTCCAAGCATAGTATCTTGATCTGTAGCAAATATTGAATAATTGTTCAATAAGCAATTGAATATATAAACATACCATAGAAGAAACCAGTATTCTGTCTTTGTGTAGGATCAGCCTATCTCACAGTTATGTATACAGTACTGGACTAGAAAAGTTATCCTTTCTTTCCTTTATCCCTCCTTTCTCCTAAACATTTATTGAGCATGTTCTGTGTTCTAGGTTCTGTGTGAAGTGTCAGACACATTGAGAATAATAAAACATTATCTTCTCTCCAAAGGTGCTCTCAATTTTAATATGAAGGAAAAGAGTAAAGTAATAATTTAATCTGGGTACCAGTGTAACAGGAGCCCTTCCATATTTGTAACTGAACTGTGGAGATGTCCTTAGCTTTCTGGAGGCCAGAATTCAGATGAACCTAGAGTGCAAATGGCCCCCCTCCAGAAGGTGCTCTGTCACATTAGCACATGCAAAAGCTGTTGGTAACACTCCCCTCCCAGGTGTCTCATTGGTTCCTGGAGAATGGTAC
This sequence comes from Glis glis, assembly GCA_004027185.1. Taxonomy (NCBI): domain Eukaryota; kingdom Metazoa; phylum Chordata; class Mammalia; order Rodentia; family Gliridae; genus Glis; species Glis glis. The sequence continues at coordinate 22,442 of PVJS01016248.1, forward strand.
CTGATGTGGAGAGAAAGGCCAGTGGCCTGAATGTCTAGGTCCTTAGCTTCTCCTTCTAGCTGTACTACCAATTAGCTATGGCTTTGGTTCAATGACTCAGTCTAGTCAGATATCGTATCTATAAATTAAGGGCAGTGGTCTAGACTAGAGATTAATGATTCTCAACCACAAGTTCATATTAGAATTATTTATGTAGTACACACTTAGCATACTTCTATTCATAGGTAGTTTCTACCAAAAATTCTCTGAATTAGAGTCTCACAGGGTAAGCCCAGGCTATATGTCTTGGCAAAAATCTCGCCAGTGATTCTGAGCAGCTCTGACCTGACCTCTTCATGCTACGTGAGGCTTGGGCCTCTGCGATTCCATGATATTGCTTGGTGGGCCCCCACCCTGACTGAGCCACAGGACTCAGCCTGCTCCAGTCTTTCTCCTTTAATAGGCTATGAGAACGAGGAACATTATTTCAAGAAACAATCAGATCAGTAGCTGACATCATAGGTCTTCCTGAAAGAGAGGAAAGAGATGCAGGACAGAGATAAGACCAAAAAAAAAAAAAAAAAACCCAATGCCAGAGGCCTGCTAGTAATCGCAGCCAGCACCACCACTCTCTGCTGCTTCTTGAACTTTAGGAGGGACCCAGTCATTCTGATGCCGACTCCCATGTAGTTATTCTCTGAATGAGGCACAAAGATCCGGGTGAGCTAATGCGTCAACCCATGAAAAATGAACAATTAAAACAATGAAGTTGTCAGTTCTTTTACCAGATTGCAAATAAATAACCTTCCTGTCAGGCTGGCTGCTCTGCTGGACCATTAGTTTAATACAAAGACATTCTGAGGAACCGGTGGATGACAGCTGATCTATCACCCGGGTGGTTCCAGGCCTTTGATAGAGACCTGAGAAAAAGATGCTGTCATGAACCACAAAAGGTCAATTCCAATTTGTGAAAAGCACAGTATTAGACAAAATTTGAATACACCTCTGTGCCTATCCTTAAAGTATAAGCTTTTTTTTTTAATTGGAGGGGTGGAGGATACTTTTTTTTTAACCATCCCAAACACTATTCTTTCTGCTGATGCATATTTAGCTTGTCAGGGACACTGTGCTAGTATAGATGACCATGGAGTTTATAACCTCCACAGTGGAAGGAAGAACTGAGGTCTTAGGGTCACACAATGACCACGCCAGGCTGGACAGAGTCTTCTTAAAGATGTTACTCTGTGTCATGCCAAATGCCAACATTGATTACATAAACAAAAAGGTGAACTCATTGCCTTTCCTTATAGGCATGCCTTCCGTATGTCATCGTATAAAATGTTTGCCAGGCAGAAATATTGCTCAAGAGTAATAATTAGATAAGCCAGTAAATAACATAAATAAGGACAAATTCTTTAAATTCTCTAGTTGATATCTCATTTATCTTTAAATTCTATAGAAAAGGTAGGGAATTGCCTTTGAGAAGGAATTGCCTTCTTCAACCACCTTGAAGAAGATAGTTCATATTTTTTAGAGGCATAAAGTTCGATTAGAAAATGCACCCTGTAGTATAACTACGTGAGATGTAGAGTTTTTGGGTCATCAGGATTAAACAGTTTGTCTCTCTAATTCACCTTGTCTCAGTTTGAATCTTAGCAAAATAGACTCCTCAGTTTTTAATAAAAAAATCACTCAAATGCTGGGAAGTAAACAATCAAAAATAGATTTTCTTCTTTCAAAATATTTTAGGTATTTATCTATATTCAGGTTAATCATTAGTCAAAACGATTTAAGTGATATCTAAATTAAAAACAGTTACTAACCGGGGATTGAACCCAGGGGCGTTCTACCTCCGCGCTACACCCCCGGCCCTATTTTTTTATGCTTTATTTTGAAACCAGGTCTCACGAAGTTGTGGAGGGCCTCACTAGGTACAGAGAGAGAGAGAGAGAGAGAGAGAGAGAGAGCGAGCTGAGGCTGGCCGTGAAAACCCGAATCCTCCGGTCTCCGCCTCCCAAAGTACTGGGATTACAAGCGTGTGCCACCACGCCCGGCTTTATTCTTACTTTTGAGTACAACTACTGGTTAATTAAATAATGTAGATTTACATGAAGAAATAGCTTAAATCTATACAGAAGCCATCAATATATGTTTTGTAGTCATTTGGTTGTCCAGAATGATTTTAACTAGGAAGAAGTATCAGCTATATTTATTCAAAATGGATTGGCCAGTTCTTCCAATGGCCCAAATTTAATAAAAGTTAAACAAGAAAATTTTCATGTAAAGCTTTTTAGGCTGATTTTCCTACCTAGTAAGTTAAATTATAATTTTGCTGCTTGTCTGCCTTTGTGATCTCTTCAAGGTGAAATAAAATCAACTTATGTCTCACTTCTTGATACGAAAGCCCTGAGCAAGCTCAGCGTTCATCCTGGGAACACTCTGGTTTTGTTCCCCATTTTGCCACTTATTATCCATGTCACGTGAGGTGGTTTACTGTCTGTTTATTTTATTATGTGCACACAAACACCTTCTTAAAGAAGACCTTATACAGAAAGTAAACACTGTTCTATAGTGAGGAGCCCTAAAACATTAAAAATAAAAAACCAGGGCAATAATGTTATTATATGGAGCACTTGGAACATGAGTAAGCAGTTCATGGTCTAGAAATTTCCTGTGTTTCCTACAGTTAGTCCTTTATTCCTCTGAGTTTTAGCCTTTGGGAAGTCTTTCCTTTTCCCTTTTTCTTTTTTAATGCATAGTTCTTTTTCCTGAATCTCCCTTTAGATGTCTTTAGATTCCCAAGCTGCTTCCAAAGTTTTTTCTGGGTCTTGACCTTCTCTGAAGAATCTCAAATCATTTTCACTATGAGATTGTATTAAAACCTCTTTTGAATCCATTATCCAAATACAATTATTTTTTAAATAATCGGTCATAGTTTTTCATATCATTTTATACTATATAGTTAAAATATATTTATATTCATTTCTATTAAGAGTTGTACAACAGGTTTGTTTGTTTTGTTTTGTTTGTTTTTGATGGTGGGAAATGAACCCAGGGGCATTTTACCTCTGAGCTACACCCCCAGCCTTTATTATTTTTTATTTTGAAACAGGGTCTCGCTAAGTTGCTCAAGGTTTTGCTAAGTTGCTGAGGCTGGCCACAAACATGAGCTCCTCTTGTCTTAGCCTCCCAAGTCCTGGGATTCCAAGCCTGTGCCACCACACACAGCACATCCGGTCATTTTGAAGATGACCCTATAATATGATAACATGGTCTCTAAGTGATAAACAAGTCACTTGAAACATTTAGGAATACAGAGATTGTAGTAGGCTATGATAACGTGGTCTCTAAGGGGTAAATTAGAAGCTACTTGAAACATTTAGGCTGAGTAAAGGCCCCAAAGATGTCCATGTCCTAATCCCTGAAACCTGTGAATATGTTACCTTACATGGCGAGGGGACTTTGCAGGAGTGATTAAGTCAAGCATCTTGAGATGGGGAGATTCTCCTGGATTATCTGGGTGGGATTAATGTCATCACAAAAGTTCCTATGAGATCAAAGAAGCAAGAAGCCATCCTGTTGTTTGAAAATGGAAGAAGGTGCCACACCCAAGGAATGTAGGTGGCTTCTAGAAACTGGAAAATAGATTCTATCCTCAAGCCTCCAGAAAGAACACGGCTCTACCGACAGCTTGATTTTAGACTCTGGGCCTTCAGAACTGTGAGATAAGTTGTGTTGTTGTAAGCCACTATTTCATAAGTGTAAATACGTGTAGAATATTAATACGTAAATATTCATACTGATGGGATCTCGACTGCTGTCTAACGTACAGATATGCTGCCAACACCCTCCTTTAGAATTGTTCAGTCTCTCCTATGCCCAGGGTAATCCCTCTGAGATTTTTTCTTCTTCCTGCTCTTTTTCCTATCCCTACAGATCCTCTCTCTGGTGCTTCAGATCTATCAGGTAGTGATCCCTTCAGAGAGAACATCCAGAAACAAATGGCTCCACCCCACACCTGCCAGTCTAAAGTGGGGTCCCTGATGCCAATCTCTTCATAGATCCCTGCACCCTTACAACATGCTTCAAGTAGATATTTATTTGAATGGGTATTTGATTGTGTTTATCTACCCACTATAAGCTTGATGGAGACAGAAATAATGGCCAGATTTACTCACTGTTGTGAACCTGGCACATAGAGGTACTCAAGAAATAGTTCTTGGAAGAATGAGAAGATTCTAGAATTCCACAGGTCTTGTAGGATGGACTGAAACCATATGCTGCAATGCAGTCCATCTGGAAGCATGAGACATTAAACTCCAAAGGAATTGTGTTTGCTCTTTCCCTCCCTCTCTGGAAGAGAACCAAGGCTACCAGACTTTGACTTAACTCAGTTTCCTCTGAAGCCTTAGTCAAAGTCACCATTTTTGGCTGAGTAACAATTGATAATGTTTTTTATAGTGACTATGTAATCTAAGAAATACTACACTATTTCTTGAGAATTCTTTCAGTATAACATTTACATTACTTTTTCTTGCTTTTATTTATTTCTATTTTCATTTTATTGCTTTTCAGTACAAATTGTAAATCCCTTCAATGAGGTTTAAGCATCCACTTCAGAACTGACTCTAAGTGCACTAAGAGGTCAACTTTTCACTGGTCAATTGTATCTTCTACAATTTTGATTTTGGTGGAGTTCAACAGTCAAAGCTAAAAATGTCTCTGGATTCCCCCTAGGGTGAAGGAGTGGCTAAAACTGTGAATAGTTTCACAAAACCCCAAGACACTGGAAAATTAACAAGGATATGCATATGTTTTATTTATATGTATTTCCAAAACTTTCTATCAGGTGATTTCAGTGTTTAAGAAATAATTTTTCCTGAACAGCAGATACATGTAAAGGTGGTCTTTAAACACTAGACAGTTTTCCTCAATAATTATGCTAACTTTTCCTAAGCGTCCACGGTTAATATGTCCTAATAACAACCCATGAAATAGATTCGTTATATGGAAAAGAAAATTGAAGATAAGCCACTCTGACTTCTCAGCGCGATCGTCTCCTTGGAGAACAGTTTTTTGTGGGCATATTTTCTGTAGGAAGACCAAACTTTATGCTCATGCAATCCCCATGGCGAAAACAGATCTTCCCAATGGTGGGAAGAATTTCTAGTAACTTCAGCTCTCGGTCTACAGCTTTCAGAAATCTCTAATGACACATATTTATAATTTTTTATTATTTGTTAGAAAGCTCCCGTTATGTAGTTCCTTTCAGTGGGTCACAGTGGAGCATAGATGACGCCTTCACGTGTTAGTGACAAGAGGTAAAGGAAACAAGTACCCCAAATCCACCCCAGCCACCTCTGGAGTCAACGATCGGCTCTTCTTGTTCAGTCAGCTATCAACCATATTAAAAGGCTTCTTGGACACCAAAGCCAGATGTGCTTTAGGTGTATCTGGCAAATTTAGGATGAATACTTCTTTGATAGTTATCTGAACAATCCATGCTTTTCAGATGAAGAATGCCTCAACCAAGAGCAGAGCACATACGAAGCTGTCCAGATGCTGTGACAGGTTCCACTTACTGGTCTCATAGTTGTGCGTTTCCAAGTCGAGAATCAGAGGGAAGCCCCCTTGCCAATATTGTTTTCTGTTGTTAGCCACCCTGTGTTCTACCAGTCTTTGTTATTAATACTAAGCTAGCAACCAATGGCCCATAGTTAGAATTTCTACCACAGCGTCATTTTTATTTAAAGAAAGCTAGAAGCTGAAGTATTCTTAAGAACAGGGGATACTAAGAGAACAAGTAACAGCATGGACATACAGGGGTACCCAACAAAAACATCGATGTGGAGAACAAAACAATAACTTCTCCAGCATTCTTTCATATAGTCCTGATGCTAAAACCCTTAGATAATAAATAAAAAGGTGGGTCCAGAAATTATTATTCAATTTTAGTTCTGCAGGCCCTAATGACCAACATGACTGCTTCTTTCATTTCTTTGAGTTTGTTTGAATTGTCATGTACTCACAACCAGGAAACTCAAAATGTCTACTTGACTCCATTTCATAAGCCAAAAAATACCCATAAAGCCTTTTTATTTTCTTCAAACAAATGTCATGATGGTATTTAGAAGTTGGAGGGAAAGCTTTCACTGCTCAGTCTGGAAAGCAAACAGCAGAACCCAGCAGTGGCTGACAAGCGGCACAAATACTGCACATGCTAGTGTACAGCAGGAAACAACCTTGAGAGTTTAAACTGCTACTCCAGAAAAAAAGAAAAGGAATATATATATATATCTTCATCCAGATATGTGGTCCCTCATGAATTATACTATTATTTTAGTTGATTTTACCTGACATCATCCTATGATTTTTTTCAGTGACAAGAAAATTGCAGGTGGCTCTTGACAGTTGGTCACAAATTGACTGAACAAAACAAAATCAAACAGTGAAGTAATCCCCAAGTAAATTTAATGAAACCTAAGTCCCAAAGGGCAGCACACTTCTGTAGGCAATGGTCTTATTTAATAAATTTCCCCCTGCTTTCACTTTTAGAGCTATATTTACACAGACAAATTTAATTCATTGGGTTTACATTTCCTCTTCCCCTCAGTTTGTCCACCAGGCACATACGGGAAGGACTGTAACCAGGTATGTCAGTGTTCAGCCGAGAACGAGGACTGTCATCCAGTCACAGGGAGATGTACCTGTCTGCCTGGCTACCATGGAAACCACTGTCATCTCCGTAAGTGTGGCCTGTGCTTAGTTGTAATTTACTGTGGAGACACCAATAGGGTGGGTCATCACTCAGGATACTAAAGGGCAAAAGTTAATTCAAGCTCCTAATTTGTAGCAAATTCTGTGGGTTTTTTTACTTGAATACTTGAAAATATATATTTTCTTGAGTAACTCATTCCTCTATTTGCCTTTCCTATTGTGGGATGGAGTTAGGAGGGAGCCACACCAAGAGATGCAGTGTGTGTTAATAAATGCATCACTTTGAATCTTACTACAATGTATAATCATATTGCATCCAAAAACTTCTAAAAATTCCCAAGTTCTTTATAAATATACAATATGAAAAGAGATAAAAAAGAACATATGAACTTATTGTAAATCAACATAGAACAAATGACAATATATTTATAGTTATTCATACAGTAAGTTTGTTCCAGTGTCTGCTTAGGGACAATCAAATAAAACAAATTGTTATTCTGAAATTCAAATGATGACTCACTTAAATGACAAAATGCCAGTTGGCTCATTATTGCACAATAAAAAGAGTAGTCCCTAGACCAAACACCTTATATTACACTGTTAGGACATTTTAACATCGAAAATGGTTGCTGCAGAATGTATGAGAAAAAATAAAGTAAAATGTCCCAAGGAGCATGTTAAAATGTTCAGTCAGCTACTTAATTTTTAAGCTGGTAATTATTTAAAATGTACTTCTTATAGGTTTAAGAATAGAAGGTTTTGGCCTCATTGTCACTTTTCCCCCCAACTTGGCGGTGGCTAGCCTCTTTCCTCCCTAGTCCTTCCAATAGCCAATTCCTTCTACTTTCCCTTCCTAATTCTACAGATATGGATGATTTGGGACTTACTCCCCCCAAATATCCCTTAAACATAAACTCATGGCCAAGCTATTTAACTTTCTATAAGTCATAGAATCTATATTTTGAATATCACCTCTTGAATTTTCCAATTTTAAACATTACCAGCTAAAAACACAATTAAACCTGTATGAAAATGGTTTCAATTGATATTTTATTCAAGGTCCATAAATATTACAGTTATTCAAACAAATTGAACAACTCAAATATAAAAGCAATCCATTTCTATTCAATTTTGATTAAGGCAAATTTCAAGCACCCTTGTCCTAGAAGAAAGGAAGATATTCCCTACATTTTATTCTGTCACATGTCTCCTGAAAATTTTCTTCAGAGTGTTAAGAATAGTTCATTTTAATAAAATAATACCATGTTGCGTATAACCAGGTTGTGCCTTCGTTTTGGGAGGCAAGCTTCCTTGGGTTAAAGGAGGGTGGCTTCACCTTGTAAAAGCAAGGCTGGCTGAGCTGGAGCTGCTCCATGGCCAGTCAGGCTGGCTTAGTTCCAAGCAACACGTGGTTGGAAAAGGCTGCAAGGATTCCTTGGCAGCATCCACTGTAATTACAGGACTATGAAAAAAGATTCAAGAAAATATCCATAAAAGGTGTAGCTGGCTCAAAAGCAAAAGTTTCAGCAGCCAAGAACAACTGGACCTTCATGTTCTCAAGTTCAGAGCAGAGAATTAAAATTTTCTCTCGGCAGAAGTCAGAGGAAGCAGAAAATCTTGGAATGATAATCTTACCACTTCTCTTTAATTCAGAGAGGCAGGCCAGTCCATGCATGTGGATAGCATACCAGACAAACACCAGAACTGTCCAGCAGAGGTAAACTCAACACGGGTGTACTTTATGATCAATGAAAGGCCTGAAAGTAGCACAGACCCTATAAACCCTTTATTCCTCCAACTTGAAATGCATGCTGTGTATATTTACTCTCTCTGAGAAAAGTTTAAACATCACAGCCTTCTCTAACCACGGTCAGTTCTATTGACCATATTCATGAGAATACCCCACACTTGGCATAGAATGCTTTGAGAAACATGGGCTGCAGAATAGTTTCTCGGGCCCTGGAGGAAGATATCAAGTCATTCATAGAAGCTTGGCTTTATTGCTGATGATATGGCAATAAAAATCAAGCAAGACCAAATCCTAGTATCTCTTTTGTCATGTGTGTGTGTGTGTGTGTGTGTGTGTGTGTGTGTGTGTGAGTGTGTATTACTGGGGATTGAACCCAGGGGCATTCTACCTCTGAACTACAATCCCAGCCATTTTTACTTTTAAAATTTGAACAGGGTCTTGCTAAGTGGCTAAGGGCCTTGCTAAGTTGCTGAGGCTGTCCTTGAACCTGCGATCCTCCTGTCTCAGCCTCCCAAGTACTGGTATTACAGGCATGCATCACCATGCCCAGCTTTAGTATCTCTTTTTAATCATAAAGCAAAACTATGTAACAATAGCTATTATATGTGTGAATAACCTGGTCAAATACTAGAAAAACAGACTCTGTGGGAAACAGATTCATGCTATTCATTTGCCTGGGAACTCTGCTCCTCAGGATATAGTAATAGCCTTGTTTGTTATAAGTTTCTGATGAAATACCAAATACCATTCACATCACCACAGTACACAGTAGCAGGGAGGCTTGCCATTTACTCTTTAATATTTAAACAAATAAAAACTGTAAATTCATATCCAAGCTTCTTCTTGGAATGAGAGAATAAGAGGAGGGGATCCTGCAAGGATGGGAATAGTATAGTCACTTTGTAATAGAAACTAACTAAATACCCCTTGCCAGAGAGACGTTTCCACAGAGAAATAATTGTAAATGATCGAACAAAGGCCAAGTAATGATCAAAATGGAACTTTAGGAAATGAGGGAGGGGGACTAAATTTTACTCAGACAAGCCAAATGAAATCATTGTGTCCTGGGTGTGTGTTTCCTTGTTAAATTTAGTGAACATTTGAGCAAGGGCTGTGTGTATGATTCGAGAAATCAAACTTTCAAGCCGGGCGTGGTGGTGCACACTTGTAATCCCAGTACTTTGGGAGGCAGAGACCGGAGGATCCGGGTTCGCGGCCAGCCTCAGCGCTCTCTCTCTCTCTCTCTCTCCCCCTGTCTCTCTCTCTCTCTCTACTTAGTGAGGCCCTCCGCAGCTTCGTGAGACCCGGTTTCAAAATAAAGTATAAAAAATAGGGCCGGGGGTGTAGCGCGGAGGTAGAACGCCCCTGGGTTCAATCCCCGGTACCGCAAAAAAAAAAAAAAAAAGAAATCAAACTTTCACATGGTACAGAACTGAATGAAGAAGTGGAGTTGTCAATAAAATAATTCACTCTTGGAAAAAAATTGTGAGCACTTTTATAAACATATACCATAGTCTTAATGCAAATTTAATGAGTTGCAGGACTGAGAGGTTAGTGCATATATTATCTTTCAATAGATAGCATACTCATTAGTAGGTTAATTTCATCAAATTCAGTGTCCCAGTTTCAAAAGGATAATTAAATTGAAGTATAACAATCAAATGGCTTGTTTTCTATGTCTGAAGAAGAAATAGTTGGGGACGATTCTATCAAATGCAAAACCACCGTTAAGATAGTTTGCAAAATAAATATGTGCCACAGGGAAATAATGTTTCTGAAGCAACTTCAACTCATGTAAAAATTATCTTAAAATCTAGACTGTCACATGTATCCATTATTAAAATGTCAAGTGTTCATATAGAAGCTCTTGGTCCTTTCCACTGAGGTGCAGATTCTTTGATGTTTGGAATGATATGCACAATTCAGCATTTTCCTCAACAAGAACCTAAGTTTCACTTTATAAAGCACTGTTCTTTTTCCTTACTTGCACAGAAATCTTTGCCATCTTTCACTTCACAGTAACGTGGATCCAGAGTTTTCTGTTCCAATTCACCATCATTAACTCAGCTGCCCTTTTGGAGGCGACATGCCAGCAGTACACACCAGACAACATTTGCTCTATCTCTGTACCTTCAGCTTGTCTTGCATGTTTTTCTTTAATATCTAGCCAATGAACAATATTTTTCAACATCATATATTTATTTTACTGTATTAGTAATTTGATGAAAACTGTGCAAATTCACATTCTATAAAACTGATCCAACTGGACACACCAGAAGAATTTTTATCATAGTGAATGGGAGAAGAAAAAAGAAGACATCTCTTTTTCTTTTCTATTTTTTATGCTAAGGATTAAATCCAGGGACATTCTACTTCTGAGCTATCCCCAGCAGTATTTTATTTATTTATTTATTTCTACTTTGGAACAGGGTCTCAAGTTGCTTAGGGTCTCTCTAAGTTGCTAAGGCTGTCCTCGAACATGAGATCCTCCTGTCTCAGCCTCCCAAGTACTGGGATTATAGGCATTTGTCACCACACCCAGTTAACTTTTTTTTACATCATTAATTTTGTATGTATCTATACTCTATTGTTTTTATAAGGGGGGGGAGAAGGAACTACTTAGAAGCACCAAGAAGAGGTTAGTTAGCTATGAGAAAGGATGTCCCTTGGCAAGAGGGAATGACAGAAGATAGTGCAAAGTGAATCCATCATTTTTCATAGAAAGGAATAAACACAACAGTTATAACCGAGGAATGCCTGTGGTATGAACAATTTGGAGTACTTTGCTTTCCACCTCTATCGCGGAGAATTTTATTTTTTAAACTGGAAGGAGAAGGTAAGGAAGGCACAGGCACTCTTTGAGTCTATAAGCAAAATCTAGGACTCCAGGTGAGAAGCATTGGTGTGGAAACAGGATATATGTGAAGACTATAAACAGTTGAATCTCAATTAAAACCATTATTTGGCCATTATTTATCTCTTACACAGGTATCATCATGGTAGATCATACATATATGGATATGGAAATAGAAAATTAAAAAAATAGCAAAATGAAAAGCATCTCTATACTTAGTGCCTTTGGAGTCTTACATTTATTAAATAAACCTAGATCTTCTGGACAAGAAAAACATTTAAACATTAATCAAAATAATGAATTTATCTAGGTTGGAATGAGATACCCTGGTTTGGTAAATCTCCCATTTTAAGCATTGTTTAGAGCTACATTTCCAAAGAATTTCAAAGTCTAATATCTTATTAAGGAGCAGAAAAACATGTTGTTATTCATCTATATAGTCTCATATCCTTGAATCAGTAGCTAGAAGTGATTGAAAATACCAAAGAACAGTAATTGGAAAGCTGAGTTGATCACATGGCCAGGGCATGAATCAGAACAGGGGTTGCCTCAAGCTACAGCACCACATATGGTTTTCTCTCCTTTAACAGCATGCCCCAAAGGCACTTATGGCCTCCGTTGCCAGAAGACTTGCAAGTGCTTGAATGGCGGCAGCTGTGATACCATGAGCGGCAGCTGCGCCTGCCCTCCTGGCTTCCTGGGAGCAGACTGCAGTCAAAGTAAGTTATTCTTGCCTACTATGGAGTGGATATGCTGGCTGTTCCAGTATCCAGTACTAGTAACAAATGTGCTGAAGCTGAGTTTTTAAGGACTGCATTTAAAAGAATAAATGTTGTGATTATTTTACTTAATAATTTACTGCAGAAACTGCCAACACAAGCTCACTAAATTCTAGGTTGAGGAGTACTTACAACAGATTTTGGTTAAGAGCTGAAGTCAATGAAAGTAGCAAAAGAGATGATTCTGTTCATACCCACCTCCCACCCCCCAGCAATGCCAGACTCAAGTCAGTATTAGAAAACTCATCCTCCAGGATCAGAAAAAACTGGGGATGCCTATGTCCACAATGTCAGACGCGATGTCTAAAGTTCCACCATTTCACTTATCCTCAGCAATTTTCTTGCTCCAGATTAAGCAGTTTTTCTATTCATCAAGAAGTCAGCAGTATCACAAAACCCAAAGACTTTAACTGCAAATCACAAAAACTACTGACAAACTTTAAGGGACAGAAAGTTGAAGAACCCTTTAAATGGCCCAGTATTAGCCACTGTGGAGCTGTGCCTGACAAACACATGTTGTTTCGATCAGACCTTCCATTTTCTAAACATTTGGGTAGTTTTTGTCTCACCCTACAACTACAGATGCACGCATACCCTCTAACTGTTCTGTGACAGTCATGTAGTCAGAAGGAAACCCTAGTGTCTGCAGCCAGGATCAGGATGGTCTCTGTGGAGCGTAGAGGAGGCGAGGAGTGGAGATCAGCCGCGGCGGCAGTCCTGGCCATGTCAACTGTGGGGCTGGGAGCTTTTGAGGAGGATGGTCACTTTGCCGTCATACATCGACCTGCACACTTATGATTTTGTGCCTTGTTCTGTAGTCATACACCTCACAATTAAAAGGACAAAAGTGCCATCGGTAAACAATCTTAATCAAAGGCAGAAGATCTGCTGTAACCCCTGTACCTGCATGCACACCTCAACATATCTGACCATGTTGTGAAATCCATTCATTTGAATCCCTTCATCTGGAAGGGTGATAGCTAAATTTGGGCGTAGGCGGGGTAGTAAGTTGTTCTGTGCTGGATTTCCCAAATGCTTACATTTCCTAGGCAAGTAGTTGTTCTGCCTCCTCTGCATAGGGTAATTTTTCTGTTTTGTTTTGTTTTGTTTTGTTTTGTTGCATGTGTGTGTGGTACTAGAAATTGAACCCAGAGGCATTCTACCTCTGAGTTACCCCCCCAGCCCCCTTTTTTATTATTAGTCTTTGTTGTTGTTTTGAAACAGGGTCTTGTTTTTCTTTCTTTTTTTTCCTGTTTTTTTTTTGTGTGTGTGTGTGTGTGTGTGTGTTGGTACTAGGGATTGAACCCAGGGGCATTCTACCTCTGAGTTACACCCCCAGCCCTATTTTATTTTTATTTTGAAACGGGGTCTCACTAAGTTGCTGAGGCTTCCCTCAAACCTGTGATCTTCCTGTCTCAGCCTCCCAAGTACAGGGATTACAGGCATGTGACACCACTCCTGGCTTAATTTTTCTGTTTAATTGTCCTGCCTCAATACTCTGCAGTAATGAGGATAAAAAAGGGACTAAGTCAAAGTCTCGACTCCAGGTAGTAGACATTTGATGTCTCGTGGATGCTGCCTCTGAGGCTTCAACTGCCAGCGTATCTTTGAGTCAAAGCCAACCACAGACATTTCCTAAGGAAGGGCCTGGCCGGTGCCTTTGTGTCTGTTCTTCAGAAAGTCGATGGGGGAAATATCCTCATGCCAAAGCATTTCCAAAAGCTGTGGTTTTCCTGAACATTAGGAATGCTTTGTCCTAAGAAAGTATGTGCTCAGGTGGTCTCCTACCTGAGCATTTCTGCATGCAAGAATTATGATGGTGCCATATTTTTCCTTCACTTGATTCTCATAGATATTTGTTTTATCTTTGTGTATTAACTATATTTTGGCAAGCATCTAGATGAATTTGAGGGATGAAGCAAAATAAATAGGAAAACTGGTTAATAAATGCGAATATATAAATAACTATTGAAGATGTGAGCATCGTGTATTTATACTGATGCTCAGGAGTATGTATATATGCAACACAAACACATGTATGTGTATGTGTGTGCACACACACACACACACACACACACACACACACACAAACTTGCTAAGCCAAAGCCATGTGGCAAAGCAAGACTGGATGTATGTTGGGAAGAGTTGGTGTTCCTATTTTATTTTTCAATTTTTGTGGTGCTGGGGATTGAATCCACAGAGCCTGGCCTATACTAAGCAAACATTCTACCACTGAGCTATATCCCCAGCCTGGTATTCCCCACTTTTGAGACATATATGTAAGTTTTGGATACTAGATATTTGGTTATATATTCCTAATGACAATTAAAATAGCTCTAAGCAAACAACATTTGAGGAGTTCCTACTTTTGTTTGTTTTTTTCAGAGTAACCTTTTAGACTGTAAACCAAACTGAAGGCAACTCAGTAAAGCCTATTTGATTAAGAGAAAGGGCCATGTATTTGCAAGTTTTTAAAAACCTTGACTGGCAAAATGTTTAGTAAGATAAGTCTGTATGGGTTTTGTTTGACTTCTCTTTACTTTTCCCTGCAGCTTGTCCTGAAGATCACTATGGGCAGGACTGTGTTCAGCGGTGTTCCTGTGGCTCAGGACAGTGTGACCCCGTGACTGGAGGGTGTCAGTGTCCACCTGGCCAAATGGGAGTCAGGTGTCAGCAAGGTAACAATGACTGCAGAGTCACTTTGTCCATCCTAGCACAAAGCCATGCCAGGAAAGCAGAGCTGGTGCCGAGGGTGAAATTCCCCAGACACTGTCAACAACACTTTCTTCTATAAATGTGGCTTTAATAATGTGGATGCACATGCTCCTCTAGTGCTATTTAGGAAATAGCCTACTGCAAGGTAGGTAAACAAAAATTGGAAACAGAAACAATCATTTATGAATATTCTTGACTTGGAGGAAACTTTCAAAACTTTGGCTAATTTTTAAGTTTGCCAAAAATCATGTGTTGGAGATATCAAATTATAGACCTGAAGCATTTTATATATCCTTCTTCAACCCTCAGAAGCCCACTATAAGAAAAATGAGAGACAGAAAGAAAAACACGATCTTTGCTGAAAACCACAAAACTTTCTTGTTGCAAATCCTAACATTCTTATCATAATTAATAATCATAGTAACAGAAGAACTGTGGAAATTCAAGGAAACAAGGACATGCGGACAGGATGCGGGGTCCTATAGCTCTGGAATGGGGCCAGATCAGCCCCTTC